>CAJVPQ010004007.1:0-10075 GCA_910591825.1 Funneliformis caledonium | reverse complement strand
AATATAATAAAATAATAAAAATAATAAAAATAATATAAACTATAAAAATAATAATAAGAAATAAAATAAATTACAGATGTTAAAGAAATTATAGGCGAAACAGAATAAACAGAATAAACAGGATAAATAGACTGTATAGGAAATACAGAGAGAACAGATGTAATAGAAGAAATAGAAATTACTGCTGATCACTGTTTGGCATAGTAATGACATCATCTAACGTGAGATCATTATTGATTGACATATTCCACGTGATATTTGGAGTTGCAATTTCTTCTATTGACTGTATAGAATTATTTTATATTAAGTAGTTTTTAGTGTTAAATTATTTTACATTAAAAAAAATTGCTTAGGATTAGAGTTAAAGATTAGGATTTAAAATTAGGATTAGAATTAGAATTAGAATTAGAATTTGAATTTAATTCAGGATTAGGATCAATAAAGTTAGATTTAGAATTAGTTAGTATAATTAGATTTAAGATTAAAATTAATGAAATTAAGATTAGGATTAGGTGACTAATGTTAATATTAAAGAATTTTATTTTAATTAAAATATAAAACTAATAATTAATATATAGATTATAGAATTCAATTTAATATTTAGAAATATAATTAAATATGAATGTGATATATCATAAATTTGAATATATGAATTTTTATTAAGTATACTTATTAATAATCTTTAAGAGCTATGAAAAATTTATTATATTGTTACAACTTTAATTTCATCTACTATATTGTATTATGTTATAATTTTTAAGATTTAACTTTACCTTATAAATATTATAAATTAAGATATACTATATAGATATCAATATTGTATTTTTTTAAAATAACATTTTATATTTCATTTATGTATTAAAGCAATTTTATCTGAAATAAATATTATTATTACTCAAGAGACATAACTACTTTATTACATTATATTGAATAAATTAAACCTACTAATTTTTATATGTTGACTATTAAGAAGAATATTAGCAAAAAAATTTAATTTATAATATTATTGGCAAAAATAAGTATTTAAATTGCAATATTAGAATATACTTTTTAGTTTACTTATGTAATTTAATATGTAATATCATAATAGTACTGGATTTAATTTAGAAGAAATTTATAATTTATCTACTAAAGTTTAATTAACAAGCTGAATCCTTTAGTAATTTAAAAGACAGTTATAATATAATTTCAAATCTCAGATTAATTACATATGAATGATTTCTGAATTATCTATTAGTATTTCAAAATATAAAACTGTTTTTATAAATCCTAAAATTTCAGATCATTACATTATTATTTTTTAGTTTAAAAATTTTTTAAGGTTAACACTACTACTGCTTTGTTTATTTAACATAAAATATTATATATCAATCCTAAAGATATTAAACAGTAAAATATGAGTTAATAAGCTTACTTGAAATTAGAATGAACTATATTACTCCTTTTAGTTCATAAAATCTGTCTCTAAACTATTGATTCCTTAAAATATAAAATAATAATTATTTAATATAAAGGTATTTTTATTAAAGAAAATAATAAATACAAAGATTCCTAATTGTATTAACTATAAAACTATTAATTGTATATCTTCTAATTATCAATGATGATCTTAAAATTATCTGAAATTCTAGGAGATCTATACATCTTTTCATGATAATAAGCTAACTATAATAATTATAAATTATTTTGATCTTTTCTGCCAGTTTTCTATTCTGCTCCTACTTGTATTCTTATTATTTCTATCTGTATTTCTGTTTTTTATCTTCTTATATCCTAAATATAGTTAATACTTGATTAATTATATTACTTAACTAATTATATTATTATTTATTTAACTAATTATATAATTTGTATATTTTAATTATATTTGTATATTAAATATCTATTGTATTATATTACATGATTTATTATGCTCAAATTAAAATATTATCTTATATAATTACTATTTGCTATTTAATAAATTACTTTCTTGATAATTATAATCTAATAAATTGCTATTCAATTAACTATTCTTGTAACAATGCTAACAATCATAAATGTTTCTTAAGATTTTTTTAATACTTCTTATATAGATGTTACTAAATAGGACAAATTTACTAATATAATTGATAACCTGATTTCTCATAATTTACTTAACAAGTTCAATAAAAACACAATTTGATCACAAAATTCTCTTAATAAATATTGGGATTTATTTCAGAATTTTATTATCATAGCAGCTAAACTATATATTCCTGTTTTTAAATCAAAAGTAACTTATATTTTTTCTAAACTAGCTAACTTATCAGCTATCTATTATAATATAAAAACCCTTTAAAAATTTAATAGATTATTTAGAAAGTATATTTCAACTAATAAATTTAATGATAAATAGTTCTACCTTTATAATAGATTACTAGAGATTGTTTACTTTCACTATTTTTATGTGATATTAATTAATTTGCTTATTCTTTCTTTTTATAATAACTTAGTCTTTTATGATAATAAATTTATATTTTTAGACTTTCAAATTAAAGCTAAAATCTAAAAACAGGAATTTAAACTAAAAAGTATATAGGTTTGTCTTGCAAATTAAATTAGATAATTTCAAATCTAGTCTTTCAAAAATAATTGACTTAACCCTTAACAAGAGAAGGACAATCATTACTCTGAACAGATGCATTACCAATAATAATCTTATAAAATATCTTCTTATAGATGAGATTAATGTTAAAAAGAAGTTACATAACATTTTTAACAAATTGTAAACACTATCAACGGAGCAATTGACCAGTCATAATGAAGTCATGTGGATGATGCAGTATAATGATCTCTTAATCCAAAATTTGAAAATACTGAAAATTTTGCGAATTCTGAAAATATAGAGGATTTACGTAATTCTGAAGATCTTCCAAATACTGATGATAATCCTAATTTACAAATTAAATGAAGTCTAAGAATATTTAGTGTTATACTTATTTTTAATATTCTAAATTTTATTCTTATTTTTATTATATTTTATATTTTTATTATTTTACGTATTTTTATTATTTTTAGTATATTTATTTTACTTATATTTTATTTTGCTAAATTAGTTAGTTTATAGCATAGTAATTAGTTAGCTATGACAAAAGAAATTTTGTATAAATAGATAGACTTTTTGCTTATGTTGTAAATTAACTCTTTTATGGATTAACAACTGAGTTTTAATATTAATAAAGGAATTATTCAAACTTATATCTTTCTGCCTTTTATGTCTTTATATAGTCTAACATAATCCCTATACATTATTTATAATTGAGTTTATCACCTGAATTCTTTAATTAAATTATTTGTAATCTTGTCTTTCAAGTCTTCATACTTAATAAGATTTATTTAAGTTTAACACGTAAATTTGGTAAAGTTAAGAATTAGGTAGATTCTAACATTTTAACTGCAGTAAGTCACACAATTAATAACTTTGAGTAGAGACTTAATAACATGATCAACTCAAGTTGAAGAATTCTACAGTAATAATATCTAATAATAAACAAAAAAGTAAAATAAAAACTTAGAAATTTATTCAGTTTTTTTTAATGTTCTGATTACTTAAATATAAAAAATCAAGTAATTTCTCATTCAATTTATAACTTTTATTTGAAATTCAAATTACATTTTAAATATTTAAAAATTTTTCATCAATTTTAATTATTAAGCACTTTAAATGATTTATTTATTTATTTTTTATTTTTTTAATTTTAATTACCTAATTTTTATTTTTCTTTCATTTATTAATTTGATAATTAATTTTATTTTCTTTTAAATTCACATTTAATTTTTTAATTAGATAAATATTTTATTTTTTTTCTTTTTTTTATTAATATTTAATAATTAATTTTTATTTTTTTAATTTTAATTTTAATTTTAATTATAATTTTTTTAACTTTTTCATTTTTTTTTTAAAAATGAATTTTTTCATTTTCTTTAGATAAAGTAAGTCTTTTAAAAGATTTTTTAAAAATTCTTTATAGGATAATTCTTTCAGATAATTTTTGAATAAATTGTATGCTAACATTATTAAATTTTTAAATCTATTATCATTAAAGTAATCAATGTATATCTTCATCAAATTAATATCTATTCATCTGTTCTTATAAAACTAACTATCACATTAGAAGAAATTTTTTATTTTTTATCTTATATCAATCTCTTTCTTTTAAATATACAAATAAGTGATAATTTGGTCTTATCTTATTAAGTAATTCAAATATAGTAAGATTGAAAACTACAAAATTTGCAAAATTTACTAAAATATATATACAAAGACAAGATTTCAAAAACTTACTAACAGCACATTATAAGAATAACTGTAAATCAATTTTTTTTATTTTCTGTCTCATAAATATGTACTATTTTTATCTCTTTGATTAATTATAAATTACTTACTATATCAAATCAAATCAAATAAGCATATTATTTATATTATAGATATCATGCATTTTTAAAAGACTTTTCTATTCCAAATTAGATAACAAATCTATTAAAATTCTCTAACAATTCTTTAATATGTTCTAGAAGTTTTTGAGATATTTTATTTATCAATATAATATCAGCTTATGTCTTTTCAAAATTTATATAATCAGTTAAATGATGCCTTAAATTATTTATTGAATCATAAATAGTTATTAACTTAATACGCTTGAAATTTCCTTTACAGTTAACCCTTTTTAAATGCATCCTTTCTAAATGCACATACTATATATTTTCTTTCTAAATGCATGCTCTTGTTCAGTTTCAAACATATAGAATTCATATAGAAATTCTCTTTAAATGCACACCCTTTTTAAATACACATTTTTTAAAATTTTCACTATGGTCCTAAGAGGATGTATTTAGAGAGGGTTGACTATATTTTATTTTATATCATTAAGTAATTCATAGCTAATCCTTGATTTTATTACATAATAATCTAATCATATAAATTTTTACAGCTTTAGGATATAAAGCTTTTCAATCAGAACTAATTTTTTTTGCTACTTATCTTAGTTGTCCAGTTTTTACATCTGACTTTATTAACATTAAGATTAAAGTGATTTAATACTATATATCTATCATATTATTTTATATAATTAATAACTTTACTTTTCTTTTTATAAAATATAAAGTTCATCTAACCTTTCTAACAACTTTTTACATTTTTATAGCATTTTTTAACAGGTTTAAAATAGGTTTCGCATATCATTAACTGAAATCTTTAGAAATTCTTTAAAGCAAATGAAAGACAATAAATATAGTAAAGATTAGTTTTTTTGTATTTTAGTAACATAAAACTCTCATAGTAGAAAAACTAATGTGATTATAAACTTTATTCTAGGTAATAAACTTTAGCATATGTTTAAAGAAAAAAAAGAAAATAGATATATCAAAAATAATGATCTTATATTAGTTAAAAAACATACTAAACCTAAATGAGAGCTGGTAAAAAAAATGCTATTTATATTTTGCGAATAGCCCTAAGGGAGGGCCAGAAATAACGTCATTTCATAAGGGGGGAGGGGTCAATCTAGGATGACGTTATACTAATTTTCATTTTAGGTTTTATAAAAAATTAGCATTACGATTGAATTTTATTAAGGCGTTATTTTTTTTTAAAGTTAGAATAGTGTTACAATTTCGTAATGTGATACATTTATAAGAGGATATTTTCTATAAATGGTTAATTTAATTAAAATTTAAAAATGTGACATATGGCAGCATATAAAAGAATCTTTTTTTAATTAAGATTTAAAAAAGTAGTTTGAAATGTGCGTTTGCCTTTTTATCATAAATAAAAAATGTAAACCATAATGATATAATAATTACAGCATCTCTTTTTCATTATTATTGGGCTTCAAGAAAATAAATTTATAGAAATTACTTTGTCGATGTTTACCTTCAAATGCCCTTCTAAATATTTTCTTTCTTATTAGTTTTCCATTTCTTTTTGTAAGCTTTATTAACTGTATTATTTTTTCAATAATTTTACAATGAAACAAACGTATTTTAAAGAGCCAAAATATTCTAAAAACTACCTTATCTTGAAACCCCAAAATATTTATGAACAATATATTAATGCTTTTGCATTTAGCGAAATGGTGAAGAGCCAAAATGTAAAATCTAATAAAAAAAAATTACAAGAGTTGATACAAAACAGTTGGCGGGAAATAAAAATAAATAATAAAAATGATATTCAAAGTATCATCTCCGAATTATTAAAGACTCCTACTCGTCCTTCTTCTTTCACATGTTTTTCACGATAAAAATTAATACTACCTATAACACCTACATCACCTACACTACCTACACCACCTATACCACCTCTAGACATTCTTCCCCAACTCCCTGACTATTCTCAACTTTCATCAAATGCAATAGTGCAAAAGCAGATAGTTGCTATTCTTCAAAAAGCAAAAACTGATTTATATGAGTATAACAAACTATTGCAAGCATCAACATTGCTAGAACTTCATATACAATTTTCTTCAAAGATTAAAGAATTTGAGTATATTGTAAAGGTGAAGGAAAAAAGACTCAAGCAGTTATAAGGTAATGCAGAAGCTCGAAAACGAGCTTGAAAAAAAAAGCAAGAAAATTTGAAAAAGGAGAATGTTGTAGAATTGTATGATAAGCCAAGACACCTATCATTTTTAATAAATGATTCTAAATTCTTAGAAAAAATGCATGATAGTATTAAATTCGGAGCTGCAGATTATAAACGATGCAAAAAATTATCAAAGTACAAACAATAAAGTATTTACGTGAAAAAATGAAAGAAGATTATAACATATATATAGCAAGGTTTACATTACAAAATTACATGCAATCTCGACATCCTGGATCAAAAGAAGCACAGCGTTATCACCATCCAGTACAAATTCGTTTGGCAGCTGTTGGAAGAAATGATATGAATAGTCATATTGATGAACATTATTGTTTAGTATCAGTAAAAGGAGTAAAATCATTTGCGTCAGCTTTCTCTCAGGATGTTTTAATAATTTCACAAGATGATAAAGCAAAGGTATGTAAATTTGTTTTCTTTTAAATAATTTAGATTTAAGTTTTAACTTTAAGCTGTTTTAAGGTTCCTCTTGAAATTGCTGCTGTTGGAAGAACGTTCAAGGTTATACAAATAGTAAATGAGCTAGTATCTGTTCCTGATCATGACTTTCCAATAGGTTCAAAATATAAGCTAATACCATCCGTCTATCTAATAATTAATCCTAATGACTTAAATGATTCTTTACGTTCTGGACAAATGCGAATTTTTATTCGTCCTGAATTTTTTTTGGGTACTTTGTGTGAAACTCATATAGAAGATCTTATTGCAATTACGAAAGAAGAGATTTTTCATGAATTTACACATAATGAAGGCACAGTGAAACCATTTTGATGCTTGTTAACAAATGGTGATTCAGATGAAAACTCTCAGTTTCTTGCTAATATCTCCAAATATTTGCTACTTTTTAAAAGCTCAACTTAGACTATTTAACTGTTCGAACATATGCTCCAGGACAATCAGCCTATAATCCAGTAGAAAGAAGTATAGCATCACTCTCTAGTAAGTTGGCTGGTATTGTATTAAATGCTTTTAATTATGGCAATCATCTTGGTAATGTGGATGGGCAGGTTACTGTTATTGATAAAGATCTTGGGCGTAGAAATTTTAAACATGCTGGTGATCATCTTTGTAAACTTTGAAATCGTGATCCTATTAATGGATGATCAGTAATTGCTACTTATGTTGAAGAACATGATCAAACTGCATTTTTAGACATTGAAGAGGAAACATTTAATTGGATTGATCGTCATTCACAAATTTGTAAATACTCTGTTAATTTTCGCAAGTGCGAGGATAAAAGTTGCTGTAAACCATCACGATCTTCTGATATCTATGAATTTTTATCACTAAATAATGGTTTTTTTCCTCCTGTTGTGCAAGGTCAGGATGAGCATTTTCTTAGTCTATTGCATATATTAGAATATTTTAGTGATCGATTTTCTGGTTTTAATGAGCATTCTCCAAGCATTTCACTTGAGATATATCATGAGTTTGTATGTCAAAAATGTGGCAAATATTTTCTAACAAAAGCTTTTATAAAAAAGCATGTCAAAACTATGCATCCAAGTGGGAGAGAAAGGGTAGCATAAGTAATACAAGAGCAATCTATAGAAGCAGATAATAGAGATGGAAGGCAAATCAGAAGTGGTGGTAGATGTGAAAAGGGTGGAATAAAAAATTCGCAGCCTTGGAAGTAAAATCATCTTACATTTCAAATATAATGTATAATGTATAATTTTGTTAAACCCGCATCATGATTTTGTATTTTACAAATAAAAATACAAATTTTTATCTGATTAATAAACATAATTAACAAATTCATTTTATATCAGCTTTTATTAAAGAATATTATATAAAATTTAATAAATTTGGCTCTGTTACATTATTTTATTAATTAATTTAAACTTTTAATAGATCACAGCTGAATTAGAAAATAAAATTGATTTGTAGAACATAAGTTTCGCATAAGCATATCACAAGATCAATACTTTTTGCCGCAGACATGCAAAATTAATAAAATTAACAAGGCACATGATTAAGTTATAAAATTGCCTTAATTGATTAAATGACAAGGAGAGGGGGGGTGTTAAAATCCTAATTTAAATGACGTCATTTCTGGCCCTCCCTTAAGTCATATCAGAAGAATATTTCATTTAAAACAATAAGGTGAAAAATAAAGATGATTCCCATAATTATTTTCAAATTTCAATTGAGTTGCGACTTAATTGTACCATAAGAAAATTTAATTGCGTCACAAGTTGCAACTCAATTGCACTATTTATTTTTAATTACAATGATCATCTTTAGTGAAAAAGATTTCAGATATAAGCAAATTCTCTCTGAAAAGAAGTATTGTTGTTTTTAAAGATCTCTGTGCTAAATCAAAAAAATATAAGAACGCATCATTCCTTCTTTATTAGTGAACGCCATCAAAATATTTCACCTATATACATAACTCAGAAATATTAAGTTATGTCAAAGATAATTTATGAAAATGTTCTCACCTTATACTATTTAACAATGGAGAAAGCAAAGAAGATTTTATTCGTATTATATGTTAATTTGTGAATAATTCAAAAAAAACATCCAAAATTATTGAAAAGCATTTGCGAAATCAGAATTTTATAGTTTTTGATTTTTAAAATGATAGATGATCCAATTTTAATTAGACTCAGATGGCATACTCCTTTGAAATTAGAGGAATAAAATCTAAAAATTTTGTTTGTAATAAAAAAATTATCTTTAAATGATGCTTGTGTTATTGCCGAATTTTATGGTAAAATATGTCTTTCAACTAAATATAAAGATAATAAAACCCATTATTATGGTACTGTTCTAAGAATCATACATGGTGTGCCTCACTTTGTAGAGTTAAAAATTGTGAAACATGATATCCACACTGTGCAGGTAATGTAAAATATACTCTTGAAACTATCAAGAAAATTGCATTATCTAAACATAAAGAGTGCCTTTTAACTAAGTATAAAAATCATTAGTATAGCGTTGCAAGAAAACCATTTATGGCATGCATCTCTTAGCAATGTAAAAAGTGGTAAGTAGTGTCTATATTGTGTAAGTAATGCTCGTCTTACTCTTGAGGATGCTAAGAAAATTACACTTAGCTGAAATAGCAAAGGTTTTTGATCACATATAGAAATTCTGATATTCCAATGATGTGAAAATGCTAAAAAGGTCATATTTGGAATAGCCCGTTTCATAAAATTAAAAATTCTAGTAATATGAAGTTAACTCTTGAAGACGCAAAACAAATTGCATTATCTAAAGATGGAAATATCTTTCAATTGAGTATAAAAATATAAGTGAACCACTTATTTAGTGTTGCCAATCTAATCATTAATGGTAAAATACACTTAATCACATTAAAATTAGAGGACAATGGTGTCTATTTTGTATTGGCCGATATTAGTCAATAGAGGATATGCGTTGTTAAGCCTAAACACTACGTCGTTAGGATAACAAAGCTTATTTGCTAACAGGGAGTTTAAGTTGTAAACTATG
>CAJVPQ010004006.1:0-10077 GCA_910591825.1 Funneliformis caledonium | reverse complement strand
TTTTTCCTTTTTAAAATTAGGTCCCATTATTCCACTTGAAGGTTCAGTAACTGGAAATGTATACAAAGAGGTGCTTTTCACTTATGCAGTTCTCACACTCAAAGCATTTTTTCAGAAAACCAAAAAAAAATTCATTTTTTAGGAAGACAATGTACCAGTTCACACATTGAAGGTTACATGAGAGTTTCTGCATTCTCAAAATATAAAGGTGCTTTTATAGTCTACTCAAAGTCCTGATCTCAACTCAATTGAGAACCTATGGATTGTAGTTAAGATGAAAATTTGAAAACATAACTCTCAGCCATCAAGCATTCGTGAACTTGAAAAGGTAGTAAAAGAGGTTTGGAAAGCGATATCACAAAAAGTGTATTGTGACTTAGTGTGATCAATGCTAAATAGAATTTAGGCGGTGATCGATGTTAAAGGTGAATATATTAAATATTAATATATTATTTGTGAATATAAAAAAAACTGACTACTATTCTAATAAAAAAAATTTTATTGTTAAAATAAAACTGTGCAATATTTTTGTTCCCCTCAGTTTATTCTTTTAACTAGCAAAGTATATGAAAAACTTTACTATGACATATATTAAAATTTTTAAAATTTATACCATCTGCTAAACATTATCGCATAATAAGAATATTGAGTATAGATAAATGTTAAGGGAGTTGTGTTGCAAATTTTATTACATTCTAAGAAAAACTAATAATGTTATCACAATAAGCATACTGGTTACTATGAAGATAATAAACTAAATGAGCAGAAATATTTGCATAATCAACATCTTAATTTTAGTAAGATTACATAATTTATCAGATATTTTATTCATGTCTATGTTATTTCTTGTAGAGAACTTTTTTAACGATTTTTTGTCACAGTTGCAATTATTACACTAATTTTGTATAAGGTCGATAAATAGAAAGAATTCATTATATATAGGATAAATATGATTCTTGTAGGAACTAATCTTAGTGCAAAAGTTATGTAGGAATGTACAATCAAATTTAAAAGAACATTATTATCAATATCATTTTGATCAGTATCAGAAAGAGCATGCATGTTTGAATCTTAGTTTAAGTTAATATTTTTTAAAATATCTTTTTCTTTTCTTATATGATACTTTTCACATTTTTTATTTAATTAAATCTTACACTATTCAGCAATTTTATTAGATCTTTTTACATATTTATTATTTCTATTACGAATAAGATGAATTTTACATTTATCAGCTAACTTATTATCTCTGTACTTTCACTTTTAAAGTATATTATGAAGTGAGTAATTTTCTATTTGTAAAGCAAAGTGTAATTATTATTTATTCAATTTTATATATTAAATTTTATTATATATTATATAATATTAGAGAAAAGTTATCAATAAATATAGACGTTTTATTGAATTAAAATAAAGTAACAATTACATTAATAAAGCAATTTATTGTTAAATATATCCTTTAAATATAAAGCTATTTATCATTAAATATATTCTTTAACATTACTTATAGTATATTGTTAAAAATTAAAAATAATTATCATTAAAAATAATTAAAAAAACACATAAACAAAAATATAAAAAATTAAGAATGACATGTGACATAACATGTATATGTGATATAAATATATTATTAGCAGATCATACGTAAAACAGACACTACATGTATACTTTCAGGTTTAACTGTAATGTCTTATGCTTATACTTCAGACAATTAGATATAAAAGGATCATTATCTATTACAATAGACTATTTTACAAAATGGTCAGAAGCTAGAGCTATTAAAAATATTAAAGCTGACATAATAGTAAAATTTCTATATAAAGAAGTCATATGCTGATAAAATGTATCTGAGAAAATATTTACAGATAGAGAAACATCATTCATGAAAAGTAGTAACATAATTATGTCAAAAGTTTCAAATAAAATATCAATTAACATCACTATATCGATTTCAAACAAATAGAATAGTAGAAAGATTTAATCATACTATAGGAGAGTGTTTAGCTAAACTAGTTTATGACTAAGAAAATGAATAAGATATTTATGTTCTATCTGTATTATTTGCTTATCATATAATGAAATATAAAAGTACAAAATACACTTCATTTTATCTTATGTATGAATGACAAGTGACTCTACTAATAGATTTGCAATTAAATTCTATTGAAACTGATGAGCAAAATATTGATGATGCTCTGATGAATAGATTAACAAATTTAATTGACAAACTAAAACAGAATAAACAGAATACACTTGATAATATGAATTAAACACAAAAGTAATAAAAAATCAGCATAATGATCAGCAAGCATCAAAAAGATTAAAAATTAGAGAAAAAGTTTTAGTAGAGAAAATATGAAAATGATGAAATATGTCAGCCAAATTAGAAGCTCAGTGAATTGGTTCTTATTATATTTATAATATAATTAGTTTTAATAATTATAAATTAAGATCACTGAATAGATGAATAGTTAAAGGAATAATACATAGTAATTGACTGAAGAAATATAATGAATAGAAAATGAAACTAATAATAATTATTACTTAAATTAGATACTAATTTTAGCATACTTCTAATGATCAATAATTATAATATAAATAGATTTAATTTTTATTAAAAATAATAATGAAAAAAAAATGTTATAGAAATATCAACAAATATATTCAATTATTAGAATTTATTCATCTGATGTAATATTCTTTCAAGATTTAAATATGAAGATAAAAATACTATTTTAATACATATGATGATAAATAGTCATAAGGAAAAGAAAGAAATCATTAATTTATCTTTATTATATAGGAGAAATAATCGATAAAGAAAATATTTCATAAAAGGATTCAAAATTATCAAAGTAGTATTATATTATAGCAAAATGATTATTTCTTATTTTTGAAGATAATATTGAATAAATCATAAGAATATAATATATTAATATTCAAATGGTAGAAAAACTTAAAATTGATGAACTTAACGAATTAATTCAATGGAATTCAGTATTAAAAGGACCAATTCTTGAAATAGAAACACAAAATAATTAAAATTAAAATATAAAAGTTAATAAATATCATGTGATAAAAAAAAAATAAAAAACAATAAACAAAAGTAAAAACACATATTATTTTATAATCATTATTTTATTAGAAAATTTTATAGTTTAGAAGATAAAAACGTAATAATATGCAAAATTTTATTAATAATTTTAGGAAAAAAAAATATATAAAAATTTAGAAAATATAGAAAGATACACAAAAGAAAAACTATTTTAAAAAGCTATATTCAAAAGAGAGAAAATAAAAACTCAAAGAAGAAACTATAGAATAAAAGAAAAGAAAAAGAACATAGATTACATATCAGAAGAAATGTATAACAAATATAAATATGAATCTGGTAAAGTGTATAATATTCCTTTTTGTTAATGTTAGTAACTGTTAATTATTATAAATATGTTAAGAAAATTAAATTCGTGACTTCTCTGATGCAGTTGTATGATTACTTTTTAAAACAACTGTTAGAGATGAATTATTTTCTTTTAGGGTTATTCTTCTCTTTCTGTAAATAAAGCTATTCATTGTTAAAGATTATTAAAATGTTATCAGAGATTATTATAAAGATACTTTAAATCTATAAACTCTTTATCCCTATTATTTAAACAAGAAGAAAGAGTCGTTAATTCATTAATTAGTCCTGTAATTTTCTGTTATTGTCAATGGTTTTCTATTTTCAAATTATCAATATATTCTCAATATTCTCTAGTGAGAGCAGCTTGATGAGTAATAAAGAAATGCTTCTCTATTATTTGCCCATAATAAAAAGTAAAAAAAATATAAAACGTTAAAGTTGAAAAGTTGAAAAAATATTGGTAAATTCTAAAAATTTGCAATAGTTTTAAGAAAAAAGCAAAATTTTGAAGAAAATAGAAGAAAATTTTAGGCAAATATTTATAAACAAAGGAAGTGATTATGTAAAACTCTTAAAAATTCTCAAGGTCATGAGAATTTTCTCTTCTATAAAAATAATTACAAATAATTATTAATTAATTATTTGTTGATGATCATCATGTAAAATCATGTAATTGATCAGCAAAATTTGTAATTGTATTATGCAATTGATTGATAAAATTTACAACTTCATAGAACAAAATAGAATATTTTAATATTTTAGAAAATTTTGTTATTTAGAAATCTATAAACAAAGAAATTCATAATGACAAATATTTTAGGAATTTCACTGAAGTTCATTTTTAAAAGGAAGAATATTATAATAAGAAAATATTAATTTAAAAGATCAGCTGATATCATATGATATATATGATTAGAAGTCATATTAACTGCATTATATTAAATGATAAAGTTAGCAAAGATGAAAAAATAAATTAAATGAAGATTACGTAAAAAAATTAGAAGTTGCCAGAAATTTCTTTTATATTACTAATAATTTTATATTATTAATTATTTATTATTTGTAATCAATTAGTATTTTATTTATTTATATTAATAGATTTAGTATAAATAGAATAGCTTTAGGATTTGGTTAAGACAGATAACTGTAATAAACAATTTTATAAACAATTAGAATTCAATTAGTTTTTATCACTAACAAGATAAATACTAATAACAGTTATATGCTATCAACAGAAAAAATTATAGCTTTAAACATCATGTAAGATCTGCCAATAAATGATAATCTCATATTAGATGATGTCACTATTATATCAAATAATAATCAACAATAATTTCTGTTTTGCCTATTTCTCCTGTTTCTTCTGTATTTTCTATACAGCCTGTTTATTCTATTTCACCTGTAATTTTCTTAATATCTGTAATTTATTTTATTTCTTTTTATTATTTTTATAGTTTACATTATTTTTATTATTTTATTTTGATTAAGTATATTTTATTGAAATATATATCTATATTTAGTTAGTTTATAGTATAGCAAATAGTTAACTATAACAAATTTATTTTATATAAATAGAATAGCTTTTTGCTTAAGTTGTAAATTAACTTTTTTACAAGTTTCAAGTTATTCATAAAGGAATCAATTTAAATTCATATAAATTTACTTTTTTCTTCAACATTATCCCTCATCTAGAATTTGTTGTGATACACTATACTAACTTGCTATTGAATTCATCATTACAAGTTTGCTAATATATCTTAAATTTTAAGATGTAATAAATTACCAAATTGATTCAAGTATAAAGGATACCTGTAAAACTTAGAGAAAATCCTAAAGTCAGAAACTCCAATATGTAGAATCAACTGTCGTAACCTTTTAACTTAAGATATTAAGATAAATGAAAATGAACCTAGTGACAATGCTAACAAATATAATTGTACTGAATTCTTTATTCTATAATAAAATCCTCAAAGTTTATTCTAAATATATATTGTTATTTAAAATAATAATTATTTATAAATCCTTCAAAGCTTTCTTTAAAGTATCAATTAAAGCTAAATCCTTTATTAATCTTATATTAATACTAATTTTTTAATCATTAGTATTATAAGATAACAATATAACTAAACTCGTAAGATTAATATTTTAAATAAAATTATGTTACCAATTTGATATAACTAAACTCAAAATATTTTATTAAGTAAAAATAAAAATTATATATTATTAAATGTATAAATTAAATATACTATATAATTTATCTATAAACCAGTTTACAATTAAAATGTAAATCCTAATTTAGAAAATTATACACATAAAATATCCAAAAAAAAATAACTGAATAATTTGGTGAAATGGCTTTATAGACATAAATCTATAAAGGATATACTTAAATAAAATAAAAGAATGATTTTTTTATATATACTGTATATTGTAATTTATTGCTTATACATTATTTATTTTTAATTGCAAAACAATTTTTTTAATTATTTTCATTTTTAACTGCAAAACATTTTAATTTATATAAAATAAGTGAAAACTTACATTTATGTAAATGTTTATTTTGTTTAAAAAATTATTCAAATAGTAATTTTGTAATAAAATAATTTATTATAGATATCAAAAAAGAAATCAGATATTAATAAAGAGGAATCAAACAATAGTAAACAAGAAGAAAATGTTAAAGAAAAAGATATAAAATTAAAGTTAAAAATAATAAAGTAAGTGTTATAAATTATAATTTACTTAATATTTATCTATTAATCAATAAAATTTAAAGGAATATTTAGATAATATAAATGAAATTATTATTCAAATTGATGAAGCAGATGTAAATAAAATAGAATATTTATTTACATGTGAGAAATCTCAAAAGAAAATAATAAAGATTATAATATTGATAAAATTGATAATAAAAAAAAAATAATAATTATAATGAAGATAAAGATGAAGATATAGATAATATCATGCAAGTTGATATTAAAGAAGGATTAAGTAAAGAAATTATAGAAGGCCTTAAACTTTTGTATTTAAAATTATTATATAATTTTACAGAAGTAGTATATAATGATATTATCAAATTATTTGTTAATAAAAATATTAGTTTATATAAAATTAAAAAATATTAGAAGAAATTATAAGACTTTTTCAAAATTTTATAATATGTGTTATAATCAGATTGAATTGATGAACATGACGCAGTATGTTGCAAATCTAAATATCAAACATATCAAATATATTTAACATATAAGATATATTTGATATATCTAACATAACAGATATACTGGACATATTAGATATATTTGATTTATTTGTTATATCTATCTATGTAGTTAATTTTATATAAATAGAGAATGATAAAATCATGTAAACTTTAGTTCGCTTTTAGTTCACTTTTAGTTTTTCTTTTAGTTTACTTTTAGATATACATTTAGTAACATTTTTAGAGATACCTGATCTAACCCTCATGATTAGTATCTTTAGTCTTTTAGTTTCTTATCTTTTTCTTATTCTCTTATTTTCTTATTTCTTTATTTCTTTATTATTTCTTATTGCAAATAAATATATTATTATAAATCTAAATTAATTGAGCTGTTTTACTTCTAGTATTATTGATAATACTCACCATATAGATAATAAAGCTTAAGTTAAACTACATTGAGATTTACTACGTAAACTTAAAAGAATCATCACTTAAACATCTTGTTTAACTATTATAAATTCATAAGGATTGCATGTTAACAGTGTGAAAATTCCTATATATATAATACTAAAATTTATGAAACTTATCAAAATTGTTTATTATATAATTCATTAAAATATAATTCAAAAAATAAATCTAAAAAAGTAATGCTATATCTTTCTATTAAAAAGAGATTGGAGATTCAATATAATAATAAAATAAAAACTGAAAATTACTTTATCAATATTAATATATTAGTCAATTATGACTAAATAATATAATTATATTATTTAGTTATAATCGACTTAGATTAGATTATTATATAATAAAATAACCTAAATATAACTAAATAATCTAGATATCACTAAATAATCTAAATATAATTAAATAATCTAAAATTAATAACCTAGTTGTAATTAAATAATCTAATTAAATAACTTAAGAATAATGATTTTTTATGCCTTTTTTTTTTACTATATTTATTGCCTTTGAAATTACTTTTCTTTACCTTTTTCCTATTTATTATTTCTGATTATGTGATTAAATAACCTAAATACGACTATGATTAAATAACTTAAATACGCCTATTTTATTATGTATTATGTGTCAATAAATGATTTCTAATATAATTTGCGCTAGTGGGATTCTCTGATTGATTATTTATTGAGTTCTATATTAAAGGTGCAGACTATCTATACTTGCTTAGATTCTAAGTTTTATGTTAAAATTTCTGCTTTTCTGAGCCTTTTGGTTATCTATTAGAATATTGAAGTGCTTTCCCTTTGCATCTATTTGATTGCCTTTCTAATTTCCAAATTGTGATAAAAAAATTATGTCAGGTGGTACAATAAATTTGTGATTAATTTCAGCTAATCTTTTAGGCATATGATTTGAGAATCCAGCTCAACAATATAATGGCAACTTTATAGTACTGTAGTAGTGTTATTTTATCAAGAGCCTGCTCTAATGCCTCTGAAGTCTTCCCATTCTAAAGCATATTAGCCAACTTCTTTTAATGATAATGTATTTTCGAATGATACTTATTTACATGCAAATTACAAAACCTATATTTGGCTATTTTTTTTGAGTATTCTAAGACAGAAATTTTACTGGATCACTTCTTAAGGTAGATTTTGTTATAGGAGAAAGTGTTCTTTTCTCAATTTAACTTGTTCTTATATTATCTTCTCTAAGTTCCTTAGATGTTCTAGTAAAAATAAAGTTTTAAAAATAAAAATCAAAATTTTTTATGTATGGAATATGTATTATATATGTATATAATATATGTATGATATATACCAATATGTCTATAGATAAAAAATAAAAATAAAAAGTAAAGAAGTCCAAAATTTTTTAGACCATCTAGGGCACCTAGGGCAGACTGTCTGAAAAATATTCCTTTCATTCAGAAAATAGACATTTGCTATTTTTCTCCTATTCTGAAAGTTAAAAACTTTCTAGAGTAGATTTTTTTAAGGCAAATTTTTCTAAGATATTTAATTTTTTCCTATAGTAATATATTTTTGAATAATACTTATCTACATGTAAATTATACATATCATGGGTTGAAGTAGTTGGTTTTTTATATTGTTTGCAAGGGTTTTACTAGCATCTTTTCTAATGAACCCTATAAAAACACATTGTTCATAAACTGTATATAAAAAACTAGTATTTTGAACATATTTTATTCAAAAATCCAGTATTTGTTAGTAATTTAAACATAAATTTATTGTGCTTAATTTTAAGTATACATAAATTGTATATTAAATATCAACACATTTTAACTAATATATAAAAATAATACATAATATGGTCAATTAATGTATTAAATCATAAAATAAACATCGTTAAACAAATACTAACATTAAAATTCTATAAGTCATATTCAGTGTAATCCAATTTCTTATCAAATTCCTTATCTATTACATAATAAGTATTTTTAAGTTAAAAAAAACCCACACAACGATCTATAGTGAATACATCAATAAATTCATGTGCACTGTATTTTTTAAATGAAATAAGTCCTATATTATCCTCTATGATATTAGCAGCCCAATGAACATATGCTAACATATAAGTCTGTTTTTCAAATTCATAGACCATATAATATTCAACTTGACCATAAAAATTTTGTAATATATATTCAGGTGTTTTTCGGAGAAACGAAGCCCACTTATCCACTTCCATAATTGCTTATAAATATTATTAAATAAAAAATAAATAAATATACATTGCCAAGTCTTGTACGAATCAGTAACATACCAATATTAAGTAATTAACACGAGACCAATCATCATTTTGCCTTATCCATTTTGATCCAATTTGATGTCCTTCTTTTATACGTAAACGTCCATATTTTATACCCAATAAAGAAAAAGACTACATAATATTATATCAAATATTAGTGAGACAAATGATCATTTTATCGATCTATTTATAGGATTCCATAATCAGATGCATAAAAATTAAAACTTACATTCAATTTTTGATCTCTGACATTGTGAGATACGGAAAAATGTTCTTTAATCTTCCTTAACTCTGACTGACTAAGAGTATGTTTTTTGAAGGAAAATATAACTTCTCTTCGGTATTAGATTGAGAATATACAAGATGATTTGGATAATGTTTGGATATTTGAGAAGGAAAGATAGTCTCATATGCAACTTGATAATATTGTAGATGGTTAAAAATTTCCCATATATGTACGTTATTAATTATATTTTTATAAGAATGTAATCGTGATCGGGCCAAAGGAAGTAACATTCCACAAATCCTCTCCATAGGAAATTGCCATGTGGCCCAACATGGACCTGTATTTTCTATACTATCAGTGATATGTAAAGATAATGAAAGCATAATTTCATTGTACTTAATCACCCTCTAAATTTCGATAATATTCTCTTAAAATAAAGTGTAAATACAGTCATATACTTTGATTAAGACAATATTAAAAAAATTTGTATAAGTTTAAATTGATAATACCACTTACTTTTCATAA
>CAJVPQ010004005.1:0-10078 GCA_910591825.1 Funneliformis caledonium | reverse complement strand
GGTCAACCTTATACTTTAGCTAGTGATATATATAGTTTTTCTATGATTATGTGGGAATTAATATCAGGAGTTACTCCTTTTAATAATGAAGCTTATGATTTTAAACTTAGTTTAGATATTTGTAAAGGTAAACGTCCAAAAATTATTAAAAATGATCCTAAATGTTACATAAATTTAATGAAAATATGTTAGAATAATGATCCATTAAAAAGGCCTACTGTATTAGAAATTAAAAAGATTATTAATAATTGGTATGAAAATATTAAAAAAGAAGATTTTGATACAGAATTAAAAGATGATATTATAGATTTTTATAAAGCAGATAAAATATTAGAACAAAATCAAGATAATAATTTAAATGATGTAAAAGATCATCTACAAGTATTTCATACAAGTCGTTTACTTGATTTTACTGAAAAATTAAAAGAAAATTTAGATCTTGAAATTAAAAGTTCAAATATTAGTAAAAATATTGGTAATTATTATGATATTTATATATATTTTTTAATAATTTTTTTAATTTAACATATATATATTTTAATTTAATAGAAGTTTTAAATATTATAAATGATGAAATAAATAATTAATTTAAATATAAAATTAGATCTATATATGGGAGGTGGTCAATAGAAAAGGAGGAAATCTACAAATTTTGAGTAATTTTAGTTATTAAGCTAGTTTTGTTCACATGACCATGATCAGCAAAGTGAGCCAATAAAAAAATTTTTGACTAAAAGTAGATTTCCCCCTTTTTTACTGATCGCCCTCATATTTTAATTATTTATATTAATTATTTTTATAATAGATGAAAATAATTAAAATATATTTACAAATATATTAAATATTTTTTTTTTTTTATAACTATATTATATTATTATAATTTTTATAAAATATTTATTTAGTAACATTGTATATAGAATAAATATTATAAAAAATACAATTTGTAATTACTCAAATAAACTTTTATTTATAAATTAAATTATAAAGATTAAATATAAATTATTAATACTTATTAAATTAATTATAAAATAAAAATAAATAAATTATAATAATATTTAATAATATTCCATTTATTTATTATTTTGATA
Source organism: Funneliformis caledonium (assembly GCA_910591825.1). Taxonomy (NCBI): domain Eukaryota; kingdom Fungi; phylum Glomeromycota; class Glomeromycetes; order Glomerales; family Glomeraceae; genus Funneliformis; species Funneliformis caledonium. The sequence continues at coordinate 8,990 of CAJVPQ010004005.1, read as the reverse complement.
ATAAATATAATTTGTATTATATAATTATTAATATGTAATAATTTTAATATGTATTAATATTTGTTTTAGTTATGAAGATAATCAATTTCTACGTTAAAGTAATGCAATATCATTCCATCCTACATATTGATCAATTAATAGAATTCTACATTGTTAGTCATATGTGTTTCACAAAAATTAAAAAATTATTAATTTTTATTATAATTCTTGTTATAATTTAGACTAGAACAATTACTGTTTCTTAGTTATATTAATTATATTATATAATTAAAGATAGTTCCCATAATTATTTTCAAATTTCAATTGAATTGCAACTTAATTGCGTCATAAGAAAATTTAATTGCGCCACAAGTTGCAACTCAATTGCGCTATTTTTTAAATATCAAATAAATAAGTGTATATATATTTTGTAATATTAACATTAAAATGTTTTATTTTTCCTTTTCAATATATTCATTTTAAAAAAAATCTTCAAAATCAATTCAATTAGAAATGATAATCTTTAGATAAGAACTTAATTATCAAGTAATTTTATAATTATAAAATCAGGATATTTAAAATGTCAGAGAAATTTATCAATATACTAAATTTTCCTTTATAATTGTATACGATAACTTTACTAAGCTTTATAATATAAAATAATTCAATATATAGAATGAAGTAGTCTTCTAAAAATAATATGGCTAATGCATTAAGTATTATTCTAATTTATCTGCTAAGATTCTTCTATTTTGTAAGATTCTGTCAATAAAGTTATCATCATAAGATATAAACTTATCCTATAGAATAGTTAGCTAAAATTAGATATTAAAATAACCTAAAAGTAACGCTAATACCAATCACAAACTATAAAATATAAATAGGTAGAATAAATTCAAAACTATTATAATGATAATTAGAATAATACTATATATTACTTCATATAGTATCTCTTAAAAAATAATGCCTCTTGTGACTAATACCTAAATATTATAGGCAGAGAATAAAATATATTACATTGATTATTTCTTAATATAGTAAGGATTTTACTAATCAGAATATTCTATAAATTATGATATTATATATAGCAAAATGTATATATATAAAATAAAGTAAAAATTCATTTGAAATGTTACAATAGATAAATAAATAAAATATGAAAAAATACTAAGTAAAACTTTTAAAAGAAAATATCTTTTATATCTTATTACATTCTTTTATACTAATATGTATATTTATTCTTAAACTGAACTTAAAGTTAAAAATTATTTCAAATCCTACTTTACCAAAAGCAAATTCAAAAAAGACTTAAAAAATACACTGTATTTTTAAAATCCCATCTGTGACTAATAAAGAATTTGTGAAAGTAAATGCTTTTATTTGCTATTTAAAACTATGCTTTTTAAATTTGTTTATTTACAAAAAATTATAGATATAGATGATAAATTTATTCTTTTAGATTTCAGGATTTATCTATAAAATTTCTAAATAATCTTGATTATTAAATTCATAATCTGAATTAGAAAGTGATGGCAAGTGACTCAAATAATCTCAAATGACTCAAATGATCATATATCATTTAGGTCATTTTAATATTAAATGATAAATAACCAGATCATTTAAAAATTATATCATGTGATCTCAATAATTCTGATCAATATAATTATGTTTTGAATATTTTCATAAATATTTCACATGATATAAATTTGTAATTCTGGTCAGCATATAAAATTTGATCTATATTATATTTAAATGACTAAATGATAAATGATTTCAAATGATCAGGTCATTCAAAGATCATTTAAAGGTTATTTCAAAATTATCAAATAATCTGATCATTTGTCATCACTGTATTTAATTTTCTGTAAAATAATTAGTAATTTATTTCACTTTTTTAATTTTAATTTAAAGTATTTTTTTGAGTATTTTTATACAGTTATTCATTCAAGAAGAGTTTCTATCTTTAATAATATTTCTGATTTAGTCATATTTTTCTCACTATCTTATGTAATTGCTTCTTATTTCATAATTGGGATTTGCTTAAATAAAGAAAATGTATTTTTATTAGTAAATACCTCAAGTCATATAATTTTGTCAAGCTTGTTTTGCTAAATTAATGAAATTTTTTAATTATTCGCTTAATTAATATTCATTTCCTAGGCTTTAACAGAGTATTTTTGTATTTATCAAATTAGCAAATTTATGACTTCTCAAATAAATTCAGAATCTTTGACATTTCATAGTTAATTCCAATTGAATCCTTAATCCTGATGTTAGAAAATTATTATATTCAATTGATTTGAATAAATTGTTTTTAAATTAAATGTACTATATATTAAAATTTATAAATTATAAAAAAGCAACAAATCAATGTAAAAAATTATTAATTAAAAATTTACCTCAAAGAACTTTTTACAATTATGAGCTACAATTATCTAATGATGATGTTATAAAAAAAAGGTGATATTAGAGTCTTTAATGTCTTATTTACTTCTTTTATAATTATATCTAACCTTTGATGCTACTCATAAATTTCTGATCTAAATATTACACTATATTTTCTATAATCTTACGAACTTCTAGATGAAGTTACATTAATTGCACTTTATCAATAATTTTAATTAGATGATAGATAGGATGACATCTTACAGATCAACTCAGAAAAAACACTTTTCTAATAGCACTTTTTAAAAGAGGATTATTAGTTCTTATATCTTTCTGATAATTAATAATTACTTAAAGAAAAATAAATATTTATTCATATTTTATCTAATAAAGTGAATTTTACTATTCTTTAATCTAAGTAAATTATCCTTTAACTAAAACATCAGGATGGGTTTTTATATATGAATATATAAGTTCTATAACTATTGCTTAGTGATATATATTGCAAATTGAATTCCAAAACTTATGATGATCTATATATTTTTTGAAATAAGAAAGCTAATTTTCTGTTTGATAGTCTATCAAACAGAACCTTTTCAAATCAAAAAAATTGTGAACAAATCTTGAATAGAAGGTTTAAAATAATTATAAGATTTGTTCACGATTTTATTTTGATGAGCTGCGATTTAGTTTTGATATAAATATACAAATAGTCAATTAAAATCTGATGTATATTAAGATGGTCATCACCTGACTTAACTGAATTGTACAAAATTAATAATCAAAATCATAATGAAATCATAAACTATTTGTAAATAAATAATAAATAAATAGTAAAATATTTTTAAATATTTATTCAATAAATTGTAAATAAATTGTAAAGTTTTATTTAATTTTTATTCAATAAATAGTGAAGTTTTATTTAATAAATAGTAAAGAAATTGTAAAATGTACTATTCGAAATTATAAATAAATTGTAAAGTTCTATTAAAGTTCTATTTAATAAATTGTAAAGTTCTATTGAAGTTCTATTCAATAAATTGCAAAGTGTTATTAGTAATTAATATTAAACAGCCTTAAAAAAAAATATATTCTTTATAAACAAACTATTTCTATAATTATATTCATCCCCAGCACATTCTCTACCCTTACAAATATGAATGAAATGTACATTATTGATTGCATTCACCAAATTGATAGGAAAAACTTTTTGCCAATTACTTGTTATTCATAGCCTGAATACTAGACATTCTAGCATTTTTTGATTCATGTTTTTAAACTAATCAATAATAATAAAAGCAAAATAAATGTTATTCTTTTGTTGATGACAAAATATCGCTCTTATGATCACAAAATTGTCCTTTCTTCAAGATTGACCGATACAACATTTCTGATATGTAAGCAACATATAACAGTATTGCCATTTTCTTTTTCAAATAGGAAACTTGCATATCCAAAGAATGATATCATGCTGTCAAGTATTGCAGAATTGTTTTCTAAATCTTCGTAGGCCAACTTTAATTCTGCTTGGAAATTTAACAATAACAATAGTTCAATATCTCTTTGAGGAATTTGTTTCTTTAATGTTATATTAGAAATACGCTCATCTGGAGAGTAAACTTTAGAATAATATGATTCATGTTAAATATATATGAATTAGTATTAAATAAACATAAATATGCATAAATTAGTATTAAATAAATGTAATAAAATGTTAAATAAATAAAAATATTGTATTAATTTGTATTATACCTTCACTTGCATTATCATTAATATAAACTATATCTTTTGTGATGAACCAGTCACTCATCAACCGTTTCAAATGTCTCTAAAGGTTTATAAAGTTATTGTTCAATGTAGAAAACTGTAAGTCTATACCACCATCTAGTAAATGTCATATTGCGAATAATATGATGTAATACTTTAGTAGATCTAGACTCACATTTTTAGATTTGTTTATGATACAATACTTTTGAATATTCAGTGTACCATCTCCTTTGTTCTAACACTCGTATTCAACATTGTTGCATAATTCTTTGCATGCAATAGTAGATAGAAGTTAGCATACAGGTTCAGTAAATTCTCAAAATCTTCAAACGCTTATTTATAAATAAATGAAATAGGTAGGATTAGCAATTTAATATTGTAATAAATATAATAAAAATATTAAATGAATAAAATTATTAAATTATAGTAAAAGAATAAGTGAATAGATGTGTAAATGGAATTATGAGTATATATGCATATATTTGATTGATTGCAATTGTTCACATTTCTATATAATATTATTTTTCATTTCTCCTTTTATTTATATTTTGATTATTGTTATTTTCTTTTTTATAATCTGTTTGTAATATATATAATAAGTATTTGTTAGTATCAAGATGTAATAAACAAATAAAAATATAATAGATAAATAAGTGAATAATCAACCTTAAAAACAATAGCTTTTCCAGTTTTTTTTGTTTGTAATTTTCCTTCAATTTTTGTTATTTATTTATGGTTGCATGTACAATAATTAATATTATAGATCAAATAATATTATCTGTAATAAAAGTTTCTGTTCATTATCTAAGCAATCATGTAATTCGTCATAGTCTTCTTTTGAAAAGAAATCCTTAAATACCATTACCATCATTTTTTTACCAATGTCTAACATTTTATTCAGAGTTTTACAGCCCAATCGCTTCAAATAATTCCTGTATAATGTTGAAATAAATCAAGTTCTGAAATTTTAAAATATGTATGTTTTAAGAATCTTTTTAGAATAAATAGAAATATCATGATTAATTGTAAACAATCTGACATCATAAAACTGTTAATATGAGATATTGGATTTGGTAGTTTTTGCCAAGATTTCAGGTATTCAAAAGACTTCTAAACTATAATAAATTCAGATTTCCTTCTAGTGAAAGTACTTCGATTGTAATCTTAAGAAATCTCAGCACTTTTCCAGCTATAAGATGATAGACATCTTGTGGTAATTGAAGATGTCTTTCTCTTTTTAATTGATCAAGTATTGACAGTTGTAATTGTAATTCATGTTTAGTTGCTATTTACCTGCACTCTGTAATTATTGACACTTCAAAAATCTCTTTGAATTTTTTATCTATTTGATGATGATAGCGTAAGATTAAATGCAAATCAATACCATCTGATGTCAAGGAATCTTTGGTCATACTGCATGTCTGACATCCTCTATTAGCACTATGTCACTTTACTCTAACCAAATCATTACCTTATAGCAAATCAGCGATAATATTACCTGGACTTGCAATTATAAGACATTCATTTCTTTGGACAAGCATAATTTTTCCTTTCTCTAATTCTTTCATTTCCACAATGATAGTTTAATAAATTCATCAAAAGAACTACTGAAAGGAACAAATCCAAGTATAAAGTGATTTTTAAGACGTATTCTTTCATTAAAAGGCATATTTCTAATTTGGATATAGACGCTACCTAATGAGTGATAAATGTTACAAAACATTCTGAAATCATTGTAGTATAAGTCATTATATACTTTATAAATTAGAATATTTGTTCTTGGTTTTTCCAATACTATGAATTCTGAAGAATGTTTATAAGAGTACTCAACACTTCTTAATTTTCAACGTCCATTATACTTGTAAAGAATCTCCTGAATACTGATCGTATTACAAATAACAACATTGTCATCATAAAAGATGATAACTGTTATAGGTTTGACAATGGCTTGTGGTTCAATATTAAAGATAACATTATCTGTTTCTTGATCTAGAAACCAAATTTCTTTATCTTTAGATCTTTTACTCCAGTTGATGCTTTGTAAATTCCTCAGTAAATCTTTGAATAATAAAACATATTGGATTTTGATCTTTAATTTATTATCTTATCATATGATTGCTAGTATACGACTAAACTATTTTAAGATTCTAGATTCTTTATATATTATAAAATCACTAGAATAGTATAGTTCTACAAAGAACATTTAGTAAATAATTGTCAATAGAAAATAATTTAACTTTTAAATGAAATTTACCTTGAGCAATTATTACAGATGATTATTCAAATCTTGCAGATTCCTTCCAGATATTTTTGTGCCAAAGTTCTTTACTTTTTTCAACCTCTTAACCTAGTCTGAAGTTCAATATATTAAATATTAAAGAGTTATTTAGAATATAATATAAAATATCAGTAATGGATAAGTAATACGCGTTCCTAATATTTTTTGAAGTAGATGGCATTTTCTTGTTAGATATATTAATTCAGCGAGACTTAATTGGGAGTAAAGGCAATCTTTGCCTATACTTTTTAAAGCATCGACTATTAGATACAATATCTTTACTTTTGAATTGTGGGTGATAAATTATATCTACTAGTTTATTGTATGCCTAGGTAGCTGGTAAAAAATTATGGTAAGTTTGTGTTGTTGTTTAAAAAGTTTCAAAATAATTTAATTTACATATACAATGTTTTTGCATCTAACAAAAAAATAGCAATTCAATAATGTTCTTGAAGTAGGATACAAATTCACTAGAAGTTCGTGACATTTGTTCATTATTGAAGAATTTATCAATAATTGTTTCTTCATATAATTTTCTTCATTTGTTTTATCTTTATTGCTACTATTTTCTTCACAACTTTCATCAAACTCCATCATCATTCTCTTATATTACTTACTATCTCGTCTTCGCTTGCTTCTTTATTTTCTATATCAAACTCTGTATCGTCTTCAATCTCATTTTCTATTCTGATAGCTGGCATTATTTTCTTGTTCTCATCCATTTCGGTTTGATCATTATTTATGCATTAGGTATATCCTTATCGTCTAGAAAAATTAAAATATTACTATAAAAACTATTATATATAATATATATCATAATGAAATGCAACAATATTTACCATTTATTATAAAATTACTTTCATGTAATGTTGAAGATATTTGCGAATACATGTTAAATTTGTCATGTTGTTATCTAATATAATTATATTGACTATTGTTAGAATATTTGTCTTGAAACATTTCTTAAAGAAAAAAAAATGTTGAAAAAAAACAAAAAATTTTTATATTTGATTTGATTTCTTTTATATATTGTTTGAATAATCAATTTTGATTGTTATTGATCAATTATTCGGAGGTCACAGATGATGAATAAACTATAAAAAATGTTAAGTATATTAAATTTCAAAATTATATAATTATAATATCATATTAAAATTAGAAAGATTTTTTTGTAAAGTATAAAAATAGTTTAATCGAAAGTTAAAATCATTTGATTTCTTTCATGTATTATTAGAATAATCGATTTGTATATTTGATTGTTATCGATCAATTACTCAGAAGGCTAGAGAAGATTAATAAATTATCAAAGAAATATGTTAAATATATTAAATATATAAATATGTATTAAAAATTTAGAAAGCCAAAGATAAATTGATAATATTTTAATATAAATATATTAATATAAATATACAAATTGTTTTGTTTATCAATGAATGTTTCGTATAAAGTCTAAAAAGTCTAATTTATTATACTATAATGATTAATGCTCTAAACAGTTCAGTTCAGTTCAGATTATAAATCTTAAAAATGCCAATCTGAAACTGAATCAAACTGTAAACTGGTAAAAATCTGAACTGAACCGAAAATTTCGGATTAATCTGAAATTTCAGATCATTTAGAACGATTCTTTTATCATTCTTTTGAAATGATAACTTCAATCATTCCAAATGAATGATTTTCTTATCATTCGTTTGGAATGATAACTTCAATTGTTTCAAATAAACAATTCTTTTATCATTCTTTTGGAATGATAATTTAATTATTTTAATCGAACGATTCTTTTATCGTTCATTTAGAATGATAATTTAATCATTCCAATTGAATGATTCTTTTATCGTTCTTTTAGAACAATAATTTGATTATTCTAATTGAACGATTTTCTTATCATTAGTTTGAAACGATAACTTCAATCATTCCAAATGAATGATTTTCTTATCATTCATTTAGAACGATAATTTGATCATTCCAATCGAATGATTTTCTTATCATTCATTTGGAATTATAACTTCAATTGTTCCAAATGAACAATTTTTTTATCATTCGTTTAGAACGATAATTTGATCATTTCAATTAAACGATTTTCTTATCATTTATTTAGAATGATAATTTCAATCGTTTTAAATGAACGATTCTTTTATCGTTCATTTGGAATGATAATTTTATCATTTCAATCAAATGATTTTCTTATTGTTTGTTTAGAACTATAATTTAATCGTTCCAATCAAACGATTCTTTTATTGTTTATTTAGAACAATAATTTAATCATTCCAATTGAATGATTCTTTTATTGTTCGTTTAGAATGATAATTTCATCATTCCAAATGATCTGAAATTTCAGATTAATTCAAATTTTTCAGTTCAGTTCAGTTTTTTTTAGTTCAGATTAGATTTATAATCTGAAAAAAATCCGAACTGAACCGAAAATTTTTGGATTAAAATTTTTGCAATCTAAAACTGAACTGAAGTTGATCTGAACTGAAAATTTTCAGATTACAACCACTGTAATTACCAGTACGATCAAATCAATCAACAAGGTAAATAATAATATTTCAATAAATTTACATTATCATTATAATTTTTA
>CAJVPQ010004004.1:0-10078 GCA_910591825.1 Funneliformis caledonium | reverse complement strand
TATGAAACGAATAAAATAAGATTTACAATTTTTTTATTTGTCGCGATAAATTCCGGATATTTATGTCGCGGACTGTAATTATTAATCATCACTAATATTGTAGCTGATTTTCACATAATTCTTTATCACATTTCCGGTCAAGTATTTTTGTCATACATAATCATGTACAGTATATTTAGATCGGGTCAAGAAAGTAACACGACGAGGGTCAAGAAGGTAAATTTTGCGACAACGGGATACCTCGTATAACCTTAGACCTGTACATATATAGTCATTCACTTCGTTCCGGACTAACAAGGAAGAATTTCATTAAACCATTCTTGAAATAAATTTTCAAAAGCACGATTCGATTTTTTGACATTTTGATTGCTTATATCCGAATTTTTGCAAACATATAAAGGCTGGTGTAACTGTAATAATTTGGGCAAACAAACAATATACTTGTAATAAAAAACGTAATAACCTGTTTTGTTACACAAATAATTTAAAAATTCCTTTTTTTCTGGAATGGTAAAAGGTGTTTGTAACAAATGTGATGATACTAATAGTGATTTTAACTGGTGTACATGTTGTGATTGTGCGCAACTTATTAAAAATTTTTAAAAATTTTGAAAATTGGACAAATGAAAACAATGAATTAGACGAATTTATTCGATACACACAATCTACGGCAAAATCTTATGTGTCTTATTTAGAATGGGATTCCTTACCAAAGTCTTGAAAATATAAAACAAATTGGATCTGGATGTTTAAGTACAGTTTATTCGGCAGTTTGGAAAGAAGGAGAAAGAATTGGGATGATGAAAACAAACAACATAAACGAAGCCAACCAATTCCAGTTGCTTTTAAAACGCCACATAAAGATGGATTTGAGACAACAATGAATATAGTAAGTAAATTTAAAGATTTCCTAAATTGAATTAGATTAAATATTAAATGGTTCTTAGGTTTTTCTTTTTAATATCAGTTAACGTGCTATCGTAAATATATGAGTGATAATAAAGCATTTTATTAGAAATTATGGATTGTAATGCAATATGCAAGTCAAGTGATAGAGGGCTTGAAAAAGAAACATGATTGGCAATAGAAATAAAATATTTTTCGTTATATTTACAGACCATAACGATTTACATATTGGTAATGTCTTTTATACATGATAATCGGTCAATTATATTGGGCAAGTTCAAAAGATTAATTTCTGGAATTTCAAAAGTTCCCGAAACTTTTCAAAAATTAATTGATAGTTGTTTGAATAAAGATTTTAATGATCGTACTGATACTTTATATTTTAATAGATGGTGTGAAAATCCTCAATATGCGCATTTTAAAATAAAAAGGGAGGAATAAAATAAAAATTACTTTAAATCTTTTTGATGTAACAATGGTGTTTACGCCGATCATTTTGTTAAAGAAATTACTATGTCATGAATCAAACATTATTTGGTACGGATCGACAATTAGTTTGTGTGACGCTGCCATACATTTATATGTCATTGCTCGGATCAAATTATTAAAAATTTCTCCCTTTCAAAAACCCATTTCTTAATCATCCGAACAAGTCACAATGTGGAAAATCCGGAATAAAACCATGTTCCAACATACGCCTGTTCTTGCAACGGAAACTCTAATACAAATTTTCAAAGATTTAGATATTTATAGCTTACGTTCTTGTGCACTTGTCAATCGATATTGGTGTCAGATTGCGATTCCAATGTTATGGGTAGAGCCATTTGAAAACATATATGAAGAAACTTTTCCTTCACCAGGAGGAAATTATCATAAAGAGGTTTATGTATCGGAATCCATCAAAAATTTATCTTCTCTAACTGACACTTATATTAATTGTTTGTCAGAAGGATCCAAAGTCAAATTAACGAATGCTGGAATTGTAGGATTTTATAAAACAAAACATCCGAGTTATGATTATCCCGCTTTCTTGAAAAATTTGGACATCATTTGTTTATTCTTGGGATGTCGCGCATGGTTAAGCGTGAGATTTAAATTTAAACTTGTAACTTCAGTTGAGCGTAGTTTACTTTTGTATCAAATCAGGTTAATTTTCTTTGAATTGTGTAAACTTTTCATGAGTCGATGTGAAGATGTCAAGAAATTATATTTGATAAATAAGAAATTCTCAAAGGAATTGGAATGTGCGGAAAAATGTAATGAAAATTGTTTAAAATTTTGTTTGATTAACAATGTCATCAATCCAATCATCAATCATTTACCGGATTTACCTGGCGCATCAAAATGTTTAGCTAATCTAGAATGCTTGGGAACAAATTGTAATACACCTACAGAATTTATTCAAAAGATTTCGTTTTTCTGTAAGGAAATAAAAAATTTGATCTTTACTCCCGGATTTAGATTATCAATCCTTTCCTCACAAAATTGTTTAAAGTATTTAATCCTTCAGGGACAATTTTACAATTATTATCCTGGAATAAAAGATATCTTTGAAAGAGCTTTTAAAAATCTTGAATGGCTTACAATTAATGGAAGAGACGCGTTACCGATTAAAAATGTTGATTCCTTTGAGAACCTTGTTAGTTTGGAAGTTGTCAATAAAGATCAAAGTTATAATCAAAGTTATAATGCTTTTAGGACTTTAGCAGACATGAACTTTCCAAAATTACAATACCTTTACGTTGACATCGGATCATCATGTTTCTCATATTTTTACCTTTTATCGATAATCATTTCAAAAACAACGAATTTACGAAAACTTGATTTACATTGGGGTCATCAAGATGTTAGCAATTTTGCAACTTTAACGTTAAGCATCGCAAATCATTGTCCAAATCTTATCATCTTGAAAATGTATTGGGTTAATGAATATAGAGAATCCATTAATGATTTATTAAGAATTTTTAAATATTGTGATAAATTAGAATATTTGGGAATCCTCAATAATGGAATATTTGACGAAGATTCTTATTTACCATTGTTAGGAGATCATTTGCCACCAAACTTAAGGGTGTTAAAACATTGTTGTGTACCCGTTGATTATCCCGCCGAACCGCTTGAATCGTTCTTTAAGAATGCGTCAAGGAGGCTGAACGTTCCATTGATGATCGATTTAAATTCTTTTATAACTCATGAGCATTCAAAGATCGCACAAGAATATTTCTTGAATGGGTTAATTAATCCCTCTTTTACAAAATTTGATTATGAGAGAAGGCTTGAATATTATTCGTGCAACATGAGGTATTTACAGTAGATGATTATCCTTTTTGTGAATTTGATTTATTTATTCATCCTTAATAATTTTTAAAAATATTCTAGGTATATTTAAGAAAAATTGTTTAGAATGTGCATATTATTTGGGTTAGATATTATAAGGAATTAATTGTAAAATGTAATTAAAATAATCATCTGATGATTTTAAGTATTTCATGTAACATCTTAAGTTCATAATATTGACGTTAACATCGCAAAACTTGTAACTATTTATAATTTATTTAATTAAGCAACTATAAGTTTTGTAAACGTGTTTGCTTAGCAGGGTTGTTTGATTAGGATTCACTGATATAATGATCAAATCTTTTGTTAGATGTAATAAAGTTCATTTGTTTCTTAGAACGTCAAACAAAGTTAATGAATAACTGATTCAAGGAATGTTGTAATCCATCTATTGGATCATGATTCCATCGTTCAGATTTTTGATCCTTTTTTAAAAGGAAACCGCTAGTTAACTTATACAGATGACATGGCCGAGTGGTTAAGGCGTCAGACTTGAAATCTGATTCCCTTGTGGAGCGCAGGTTCAAATCCTGCTGTCGTCGAACGACAAGCATCAAAATTTTATTTATTTTGTAACTTTAGTATCAATGATACGATGCGATCAATATTCAAAATGATCGAAACCTCGAAATGATTAATCTAATAAATTTCATCATCAAAATAAAGATTGATATTTTTAAATGATAGTTATATATTTTTGATCATTATCTAATGATGATAACTTGACTGGCTAACTTTATCAATTATTTTTTTAATAATTTGAGCAGGTTCGAAAGAAGATTTAAATGAATATATATTTATTGATGGATTGGATGCACTTGAACCTATTAAGATCAGACTGCATGCACATCTGAAATCCATAATTGTCCAATGGGACGGTTCATCCCAGATACAATATCAGTACTTCTGATAATGGGTGATTTTTAAGACAATAAAAGTTTCAACTTCTTTAGCTAACATTTAAATTGAAGTCAACTTCAACCCATAAATTAGGGCGAGTGAAATCTTTCTCTGTGTTGAAATTTTAGGAGTTGATATTGTTTGCAGAATAATAATATATCATGAGTCTTGTAACTTGTATAATGAATCACCAATCCCTGAACGGTTACGTTAATATTCTAAAACTTAGAAACGTGTAAAGAAAACCTATTATTGGTCAATAGAACGTGTTTACGACGATCTCCCGACACCCAGAATCCCGACTTCAAAATCACGACATACTAAAATCCCGAATGGACATAATCCCGACTGTCAAAATCCCGAAACCTAACCCTAACCCCATTCTAACCCTAATTCAACAAAATAAAAAAATATAACCTAATTCTAACCTTAATATTGATCCTAATCCTGACCTAATCCTTTTAGTATATTTCAATAATTGCATTTAAAATGTACCGGTACTGCGCCACGGTCTTTTTTTTAAAAAATATAGGTCGGGATTAAAGACCATCGGGATTATGGACTATCGGGATTTTAGTATGTCGGGATTTTGGAGTCGGGATTCTGGACTGTCGGGATTCCGGGTGTCGGGAAATTTGTAGGAACATGAGCCATTTCGGAAAAAGTAAACTAAATAGTTAATATACCAAATATTTTCTTTTGCAGCACCAACTCATTTTATGCCCTAAACTTCTATTGCAATTGCAAAAATAAAACTACATGTATAAATAATGTTATTCTTATTTGCGAAAATGTAAACAAAAAATTTTATTTTTCTATTAAAAATATCGCATGCACACAGAGGCTACTAATCTTGATTTACTCTATTTGTGCTAGAGAGGAAACTCTAAATGTTCTCTGTAAAGCTAATGGAGAACATAATGGAAGAAATATTCACGTCATTAATTAATTTGTAAGGTATTCGTATCTCGGCGTCTGATTCTTATCGCCAGACTTGGAAGTTCTATAACTATTATTCATTATTATCTTAGAGATTTTGTATATTTATAAAACCTCCAGAAGTATCACAGTTTTAATTGCGATTGAAATGGGATTACTTCGTTATCTTTGGGCATAAATCGCCATTAAGGTTAATTATGTATTAGGCGTTCCTCAAACTAAAATTCCTTCTTTTACTTTTTACTTTATATAATGAGCAGAAAGATCAATACTTGTTTAGAATATCTAAATTTTAAGTTTAGTACATTATCCTTGGAACTATTTCATCAATTACAGCCAACCCCTTGTCGGTAGGTCTCAACCCACCATCCTGCACTTCTTCTCTAAAATCATTCAACATCCATTCATTATTATCATATCTAACGGGCCTATTCTCCCAAATTAGGAAGCCGTCTTTAATAAATGAATTTATTTGTTCCATATTTAAATACTATTATTTATTTATTTTTTTTTAAAAAAAAAAAACTTTAAAATCAAGTTTATATTGTTCAATTTATCAGGATGAATCAAATTTATAATGTTACCGTTTCTAATTCTTGATTTGATGAATATTTCCTAAATCTAGCTCTTGGTATTCCAATTTTGGTGCGTAAACCAAATAACACAAGTTCCTAATATAAATCAACGCCATTAAAGAAGGCATAAGACTTTATTTATTATGATTACTTATTTTACTACTTACCTTCTTAACATCTTCCAAGTTCATTTGTTCATACTTTGCAATACTAATACAAATGAATGTTTTTTTTTTATTGACAATTAACTAAGTAATTAAAAGTGATAACAAAAACAATATCAATAATTCACTTGCCCTTCTCCAGTTTCTTCACACTGTGACATCCATTCTTCTGGATACAATCTCTAAAACCACAAAACAAATGAGATAAAAAATCCCACATAACCAAAGAATCAAAATTACATATCTAAAATATCTAACAAACTCTTATTGTTCTAAACCTCATTCCGGTTTCTGAATCTGTTAGTCTTCCATGAGCTCCAGGTCCAATTCCTATTATGTATATATACAAGTAAATTTTAACAAAATAATGCATAATACATTCATGAAAAGCAATTCGTCTCACCTAAATAATCTAAACCGCTCCAATAACCATAATTATGCCTGCTATATTTCTCATTTCTTTGAAAATTTGATACTTCATATTGTTGAAATCCATATCGTTTTGTAATTTCAAGTGTAGTATCATATAAATTTGCCATATGATCAGGTGACGGTTTCTTAAATTTTCCTTTAATAAAATCTTTATATAACCTATAAAATAAATTAAAAAGAATTAAAATACTTAAGTATTATACCAGGCGAATAACAACTTACGGTGTTCCTTTCTTGATTGTAAGTTCATATAAAGAAATATGATTTGATGCTATTTCTAAAGCGGTCTTAAAAAAAAAAATAAATAAATAAATTCAAAGTTGAAAGATTTAACCAAGGAAATTAATTAATTACCATTAATTCAGCTTTCCAATCTTCAACAGTTTGTCCTTCTCTGCCAAATATTAAATCAAAAGTAACATTTTCTCCAAAAATTTTTTGTGATTCTTTTAATGCGTCAATAGCTTCTCTTGACGTATGATCTCTACCTAACCTCTTTAATTCCGAATCATTAAGAGATTGTAATCCAAGTGACAATCTGTTTATTCCTATTGCATGAAATTCTTGTAACTTTTTTGTTTCCGTTGACTATAAAACAAAGGTTAAGATAAGATTAAATCATAAGAAAGCTTCGGTCTATATACTAAAGTAATTCGGAATCGATTGTACCGTTGGATTTCCCTTTGCGTGAATTTTAGGACGTGATTATTAAATGTAAATAGAAATTGCATACAAGGTTATAATAGTAAAATATTTGATATTCGATACCTCCATTGTTATTTCAACATTGGAAGGCAATGTGAATTCTTTAGCAATTGTATTTAAAACGGCTTTAAAAGTAGATGGCTATAAATAATTGAATAAAATTTGTAAGTGAAAAAATAATTAAAGAAAGAAAAGTTAATATCTTAACACATCTTACCAACGCCAGACCTAAAATTACCGATATAGAATGAATGAGCTTTACATTTGTCCTTTTTTTTTTTTTAAAAAAAAAAAAAAATACTGCAAATAAAAAAAAGAACCTTACTTGGTGTACCTCCTAAAATAATTATCGAATCTTGCACAGTAAATTAAAAGGTAACACATTAAAAAAGAATACAAATTATTACCTCCAAAATAAACACTATGAATAATCCTTCCTTTCATATCATATTTTTGTACATAATGATTTATCTCGGAAATTAAGGTTTTTTTCATTCGTTCATGGTCAGGTCTCGGATTTATGTATTTATTAAAGTTACAGTAAGTACATTTACTAATAGAGCAAGTAAAAAGTTAAATATATATAAGAATATAAATGTGAAAGATTAAAATTAAGAGCAAGTTACCTTTTACAATATGGCCAATGAAGGTATATCATTAATGGTTGTTTCAAAAGATCATTTGATTTATTTGATGGATTGGAATTGAAGACTAAAAAAAAAAAGAAATGTTATATGTTCAATCTAGGTGAATGTATATTATTAAAATTATAATCACCTGTTAAAGAATTACCAAAACTTCTTTTTAAAAGGGACCCCCCAAAAAATATTTGGTCCTAGTTTGAATGTAGAAAACATAATTCAGAGATGATCCAAAAAAAAAAATTTTTTGTTAAATTTTAGACTTTTTATGGACGCATTAAAATATTATCGATCAGCGTTTAAAAAATGATCTCTAAATAAAAGTTACTAGTTCTGTTTTTCATCACATTCAGCCACTCTTTAAAAACACTTTTTCAAATATTTTTTTTGTTTAGAATATTTTAAGCATTCAGCAAGGTGGAATCAAGCAGACAAACAATGAATGCTAAGAAACCTATGAAGTAATTCTAAACTAATATTTTATATGCAATACAATTTTTGCTAATAAATGCAAAAAAATAATCTCTTGAATTGTCAAAATCTAGACGGGTTAAAGTTTGATAAGGAAGAGTAACTCTAGTTGAATCGGAATTCGCGTAAATGTTTCATATCTAGAGCATCGATAAATTGACACGAACAAAAAGTAAAAAGATACTTATGATGGCAATAGACTCCTCATTGACACATTCATTTTATTGCCGTGAATATATTCTTCTAAATCAATATCCATATAATCTTCGTCGCTTCGAGCTTCGGCTTAATTATTTCATTATAGATTCATCTTCTATTTTACATTTACTAGTATCAATATTATCTATTGAATTCATCGTTTAACCATTTTAATATAACATTTCGCAAACAATTATGTTTCGTGATGCTAGAACATGCACTTGGAAGAGTTAAACGAAAACTTTCATAATTACTAGCAACTGGTAAGTATATGTGTATGTTTAACATCATGCCTTGTGACCAAACGCTTTTTATATATATGACTATGAGAACTGAAATTGCTACTACTATTTTAAACGGCAATACACTTTACTGGAGCTTCGTCGCCATAAATGTATAAATAAAACGTGCATTTCCATTGACGAAACCCCATATGTTACATCATTCATAGTCTTTATATGATATTAGAGATATCCCTGTAAATATCGCTTCCTAAATATCGCTTTCTGTGAGGTGAATGTTTTTCTTATTAACAACACTTTAAAAATTGAATATCATAATTTCTATATTCGCAATGAAATCTTACTAATAATAAAATTAAAAAAAAAGAGTCGGAGAACAACATTATAGCACTAATAACTTTTAACAAACTCTTTAATAATGGTAACTACCTTTTATAGTCTTAATATACGATCGAACCATCAGAGCTTGTTGAATTAATAATATACTAGAATTAAGCATAATGCGAATGATCACAATGAGATAAAAGATAATGCTATTTACACCATTTTGTGTGGTTTTGTGGTCTATTTATGACATTTTGTGTTTTTACCGTATCGTACGAATTATCGAACCAAAGAAAAACCTAATTTTTTTTGTTTTGACACACTGGCGCGGGTTCTCTTTATGTTGCCAAAAATTTGCATTTATCACAAAATTTTGTGATTTATGTGATACGCCAACACTTTTTTCACCCCATGTGATTTTTTGGCCGGCATTACTGAAATTAATGGAAAAAACGGAGGGTGTGACACGGGGTGACAGAATAAATCATCATCCCTGATCAGATCACGTGTGTTGCGAAATTTAATTCACCAGAAAAAAAAATTTAAGGCCCAAAGCTATTATTGTTTTTCCTATAACTTTTAAGGATATGGAAAAATATGGACTATGTATTCGTTGTTTAAAACCAAAAAGCTTTTATGACTGGTGTCCTAGATGTGATTGTCAGCAATTGATTGATGAATTTTCGAATTGGACTAGCGGAAATAAAGACATTGATAAATTTATTCAAGATACTCGAAGAAATGCCACCTTCTATGCTTCATATTTAGAATGGATCCCTTATGAAAGGTTCGAGAATGTCAAAGATCTTAAAGATCTTGGAGAAGGTAGATTCGGAAGAGTCTATATTGCAAATTGAAAGGATGGAGAGAGAATGGATAATTTTTGGGATGAAGATACTAATAATACCAAAAGGCAACGCAGTAATCCCATTCCAGTTGTAATAAAAGTTGTAAAAGGTTTTGATTCTGAAACTTTTATAAATGAGGTAAATATACAAAATTAATACTAATTTTAAGATAATTATTGAAGCATAGCGGGCTTTCTGTTTTATCACAATGTCGATCATTTGCCGATCATTTGTGATTTTTTTAAGAAAAATAAATTTTTAATAGTAACGTAACAAATTAATAACAAAACTAAAAATAGAAATTAAAATTAGACTCATGATTTTGTACAACTTTGAATTTATGTAATGATTGACATAAGACTATACATTTTTATTGGCTAGATTAAGAAATGTTTC
>CAJVPQ010004003.1:0-10079 GCA_910591825.1 Funneliformis caledonium | reverse complement strand
ATCCCTTATTATGATTTTAATATAGTTTCGTCTAAGTTTCGACTGTTATTAAGGGGTTTCGTCCCTCATCTATAGATCAGTTTTATCTTTTAAACTAAATTAAAATAAACTTTTAAACAAAATCATCTAATTTATTATTATAATAAAGATAAGCTAACAAATTTTTTTTAATTTATTTTTTTATTTTTTGGTAATTAGTTCTAATTAATAATTTTATTTATTTATTTGATTAACTTATTTTATTTATTATTTTAAGTAAATTTAAGTTAGATTAGACTAAATCTCAAAGAAATTTTAACTAGTAACAAATATATAAATATAAATGACAATAATTATTTTTTTAAAATTTTGTTCTTTTATTTTATTATTATTCTCATTATTATTTGATTAATTTATTTTTTTAGGTAATATTAGTTTATCTTTTTGGTTAAAATTATTAGATGAAATAGGATTTTATTACTATAACATAGATTTTGACAAATTTTTAATTTTATTAATATTTATTATTATTTTAAATATTAGAAATTATAATTATTATAATAACTAATCATTATTATTTTATTTATTTTTTTTACATAATTATATAATAAAAATTATAAAAAAAAAACTTTTTTATTTATTCATGTGATTCTTTTATCCCAATTTTTTTTTAAAAAAATTATATATAAATAACTGTTATTTCTATCAAAATTGATATTAATATTAATATTAAAATTGATATTGATATTGATATTGATATTAAAATTGATGATATTGATATTGATATTAAAATTGATATTGATATTAATATTAAGCTTGATATAAATATTAATATTAATATTAAATATTAATATATAAAAATGATTCTTATAGTTTTTATATAAAACTAACCAAATTTATACTTATTTCTTCTATTTAAGAATAATTATAATTAATATTATATAAAATGAAATCACCTGATATTAACAATTATATAATATGAATTATTTATAATATTAATATTTTATATAATTAAAAATAAAAAATTAATGTAATTATAAAAAATTGTACTCAAATTTTAAATTTAAATTTGTTTATTATCTCAAAGGTTCATCAAATAATTGTTTAATTATTAGTTATATTTATTTAAACTAATAAATTTACATTACTAAGAAAAAAAATAAATAAAATATTTAAAATAAGGATGTACAGTCAACTCTTGATATAGCGAACTCTTGATATAACGAATTTTTTGAACAAATATAATAAAAATACTCTTGTTATAGCGAATTGGCCAATTAAATCTCTTAAAATCTTCACTATAGCCTTATAGTGAAGTTGTGATCTAAGACATAGAGTTTGTTATAACAAGAGTTGATTGTATACATAAAAAATATATACTAATAATTTTATTATTTAATATTTTTTTAATGAAAAATTTTAAATAGCAAAAACTTTTAAGAAGAAAAACTATTTTACTTAATTTAAATAAATATTAGTAATTAAAGATTTAATTATATTATTATTCAAGAAGATGTTTATCTACTAATAATAAAATCATATTATATTGAAATATTTTTTTATTATATTATTCAAATTACTTAAGATCAGGCTAGTAATTGTTATAATATTCAATACTTTATATATTATGTAAAAAGAATTTTATATTTATTTTGTTTTGATAAAATAATTTTAATCTCAAGTTATTTTAACTAAATTTCTATTTAATACTTCTGTTAAATTACATAGTATGAATATCAGTAAAGTTATACTATATAATTAGAAAGTTGATAATAACTAATAAAATCTATTATAATATTAGATAAGAAACTGTTATTTCTGAAGTTTATTTTTTTAGACTTTAATTAAATATACTAATAAGAATCATAAAATAAATTACAAGTATTGAAACTTATAAATAATTAAGTAAATTAATCTAATTCAAATATGCTAAAAACTTTGCAAAAAAAGAATAATATATTTTAAAAAATTAATTAAAATTTTATAATTTTAAAAATTGTGTTATTTTAAAAGCTTTAAATTTTATTATATAAAGTAAAGAATATTATACAATATTTAATAATGATCATAATATTACAAAAAAATAAAAATTATAATTAGTAGTTTATGTACAAAATATTAAAAACATTTTATATAATATGTATTATTATTTTACAATATAGAATTAAAATTATCATAAGAATATGCTATTTCAAAAAATTAATACATGCATAAACAAATTAATATCAATTATTTTTATTGATTTAAATCCTAATATTATACAAGAACTTTCAGTAAAAGAATCTAATATAACTGATCTAATAATTATTAAACAGATTACTAATATAATTAGAAAAAATGCTTATTAGAATATTAAAATTTTTTGAATATATAGTATTAGCATATATTTAGAAAGAAAGTTAATATCAACTATACATCTTCAAATCTTTAGTAATAATAGAAATATGAGAAAAAAAGTCAAGTATTTTAAAATAAGGAAAAATTAATAAACTTGCCAAAACTAATATAATTGTCAAATAAAATATATTTATTATTTATATTATATTTATTATATTTATTATATTATTATTTATTTCATAATTAATATTATTAGTATATCTATTAGTACTAATATTATTATTAATAGTATCATAATTATTATTATTATTATTGATTTTCTTTAATTATAATTTTCTTATATAAAAAGTATTTTTATGTCAGAAAAAAGATAGATTCTAATATTGTATTTAATATACATTCAATAATAATAATAAACAACAATAATATTTTACAAATATAAAATATATAATATTTATTCTTATTAAAAAATGAACTTTTCTAATTAATATTGTATCAAATTGATTGAATTTAAGTTACAGTTATTGTCTCACTTACTTTAAATTATAGTTAACTTATTTAACAGATAGAGTAATATTAACAAGTGATGATTTCTGTTAGGATACTATTAACTTTTTACATAATAAATTGTTAATAAATTTAGTAAGGTGTATAAAAGTTTGAGTTAAAGAAATTAAAAAATAGAGTTGATTTTATATATAACAAATTGCTAAAGGAATAGTAAAATATATGAATTTTAAAGTAATTAAAAGAAATATAATAGAATATATTATTAAACTTTTCTTAATAAAGATTATACTTGTAATTTGTATTATTTACTCCTTCTATTTGATACACTTAAAACTAGTTTAAAATTTTGAAATTGGATTTGTTATAAATATCAAGCAAAATCTTATACAGCAAGATTAATTATTACATTTAAATTATTTAAACAATTAAGCAATATCCTAATATTTAAATATTGTAATAATTGACTAATAGATAATTTTTTAACTATTCTCTAGTCTTTAATATAGGACTAGACCATTCTTATTAGATATAATATACTTGTACATTTAAGGCATATCTTTTAAGAATAATTACTTTTAAACAGCTTATCAGTTTATCTATCTTATAAAAGGTATACTTAAAAATTCTCAATCAAGAGTTATTATAAATATAGAAAGATTAATAATTACTCTGACAATTACAATATATTTAATAATAAGTTTATTAACTATACTGCTTACTATTTTACCTCTAAAAAAAATAATGACAATTACAGATGATTAAATAAGAAAAGCATTTAAAGGAATTTATGAAGTAGTTAAAATACAACTAGATGTTTTAAGATAAATAGAATAAATTATAGTAAAGGTTAATTATTTTTATAATATAAAATATGAAAATTCTGTTAAATAGCTTGCTACCTTTAAAAAAATAACAACTATTAATTGATGAACTAATATTTTAAAAATGAAGACTATAGTTGAAGAATACTTGAAAGAAGCTGCAGTTAATTGGTTTGAAGAAAATGCAGTAAATATAAATAATAATTGAACTACAATCATAAATAATAAAAATAATTTTTTAACATCAAATTTATCAATGAAATCTAAAAAAATTAATAATACTAAAAATTAACATTTCTTTGATACCATTTAAATAAATTAATAAACTCTTATATCAATAAATTTTATAAATTAGTAAAAAGAATAAGCTAATATAAGATTCGCTAATTTTATATATTACAATTTATAATACTCTGAATATATAACATAAAATTATACTCAACTATAATAGTTTTATCAAAACAATTATAAAATCTGATTTAACAAACTAAAAAAATACATTTAACAAACAATAGATTATAATAATTATAATTATAAAACAAATAAAAGTAAGAAATGTGAGATTTATTTAAATACTTAATTGAGATTATATTCTAACAATTCAGTTTTAAAATATGTAAAATCTTAAAAAAAGAAAATCTTTAAAGAACCCTAAAATAAATTTTGTTTAAAGAATTTCTATAAATTAATACTCTTGTACTAACAAAAACTAAAACTTCAAATAATCCTAAAGTGTTAAATGAAAATTAATATCAATTTTAATTGAGTAACTTACTGAATTCTACATAGCTACTTATCTTCAAAATCTCTCATATAGATTATCAATTGAACAAGCTACTCATGTTATACCAAATTATCAATTTAATTTAGTTAAAATTGTAAGATAATCTAAAGAAAAGCTACTAAAGAATTTAAAGAAACTAACTTAGTTAAAAGTGATAATAAATTAATTTCTGCAGCTAAGTATACTCTTTAAATTAAAAAAAAGGCTTAAATAGCTATAATTAATAATTATATTGTAAATAAAAAAATTACTAAAGCTTTATTAAATAAATTAGAATAGATCAATCCTTTAAAAATAATTATGGTGACAGTAAATAATAGATCAACCTTTTAAAAATGATTATGATAACAGTAAATAAAGTTAGAATTCACTCCTTAGAGATTATAAATGATATACTATGATCATTAAAAAATTGAGATCTTGATTTTTTTCTAAATCCTAAAATTAAAAGATAAAATTCTTATTTTAAAAAATGATTAGTTTCAAAATTCAAATGCCAACATGAATTGAAAAAGTTTTTTTATCTTAATTATTAGAAAAAAACTATAATCTGAATTCTAATTACTTTTACTAAAATCTCAAAAGTTATAACTCAGAATAAATTAAAGAAAATATTTGAAAAAGATTATAAGGATTAAATAGAAAAATATTTAAAAAAAATGTTTATTAATTTCTCTGATTCTTCAAAAGATAATTCAGCTGATAAAAATAAATTAGAATTTAATTTGTAAATAAACTTTTATTTTTCAAAAAGTTTAAAGGTTAAATCTGATAACAATAATAATTTTAGCTCAATAAATACTAGAAAAATGAATCTGACTATTTTTTCAATTGAAATTGTTCAAGATGAATATATACTCATAAATCTGACTAGATTTCTCAATTATCACTAATAAAGATTTTTCAGATTCTTTTAACTGATTATTTTAATATTTATACTAAAAATCAAATAAAAATTGAAAGAACTAATCTTATTAAATATAGGATCTTAATCAGAGATAATATACTTATCGCATAAATTTTTTATCAAATAAATTCTAAAAATTGAGAATTTCTTAAATAAGAAATTATTAAAATAAAAGAATAAAGAATTATTCAAAATCTTTAAATTCTTGAACTTTGCTAGTAGTAATTGTGAACAAAAAAGGTGGCGATAAAAAATTTGTATTAATTATCATAAATTAAAAGATAGTAAAAAACTAGTACCGTATGATTCACCAGACCAGTATGATACAATTATGCAGATCAGTATTTTTTTGCAGAATTTTAGTCGTACCATACTATACTAGTAATATATATAAAACATTATTATAAAACCAGTACAGTATAGTACAAATTATAGAAAATTCATTTTGATTCATACTGTATTATTATTAGAATCTTAAAAGTTATATTCTTGATATAAAGTTTAACAGTATATTTGTTAAAATAACTTTAATAAAATTAAATTAAAAAGAAAAGCATTACTACATAAAAATTAAAAATAATTTTATTACAAAATAATAATTTATTTTAATATGATGCATTTATCTTTTAATATAAAATGATTACAGTTAACCCTTTCTAAATGCACCCTCTCTAAATACACACACTATATATTTTTTCTCTAAATGCATACTCTTGTTTAGTTCTAAGTATATAGAATTCATATAAAAATTTTCTCTTTAAATGCTCACCTCTTTAAATGTACATTTTTTAAAATTTTCACTATAGTCCTGAGGAGATGCATTTAGAGAGGATTGACTGTATATTATTATTATTTTTTATTAAAATAAAAGGAATATAATTAATAATCAGTTAAAAATTTTAATTTTAAAACATTACAAACTTTATAATAAATTCACCGTATTATCAACATCTATTACAAAAGATCATACTATATTATATTATACTGATTCTATAATAAAAACTCTATATATACTACTGATACAATAAGTATGATTCAAATTTCATGAAAAATACTGATCTGTATAATTGTACTATACTGGTCTAGTGAATCGTACTGTGCTAATTTTCTATATACTCTAAATTGAATGCTATTATGAAAGTTAATGCTAATACCATATGAAGTTAATTTTACTGCATCACAAAGATTGATGAATGATTAATGTTATTAACATCATTAGCATTTTTAACTTAATTAATATTTTTATTTTATTCATTTTATTCATATATTATATTATTATTATTTATTTTATTATTATCATTGTTAAATTATAATTTATCTTTTATATTTATCTTATCATTATAAAATAGTTTAGCATTATATAGTAATTTCTTATAATTGTATTTTTATATAAATAGGATAAAAATTTGTCCTTGCAAAAGGGTAGAGATAACAGTGTAAACTCAATAGTTTGAGTTCAAGACTTAAAATCTAAGGTTAAAGATTGCTAAGGATACAAATCTCTATAATAAATGAATCTTTTTCTAAAACTATACATATTAAAAATCCTTCAATGTATCAATTGTATTTATCATGTTTACAAGTTGTAAAGTTATTTACTTGTCTAAAAGAATAAACTTAAAGTTAATTATGATAGGACTTATTTCACAGTAACTTAATAGTTTTTTATATGTTACTTCTTGTTATTAAGTCATAGTTACCCTAAATTCAATGGGCTAAGCGTAAGGTTAACAAATTGGTGATTCCTGTCAGGATTATAATTGTCTTAATTAAACTTATATGAATATACCTACTAGTTTTGACATTCTAAAAATAATCCAAGAACATCATAAAGAAGCACACAGAAATAATTCACTTTTAGAAAAAGATGCATCTTGTGTACAGTATAATTCTATTAATCAAACCAATAACAAAGAATTTTAAAAACTTTTGGAATTGGATCTCTAGTGAATATAATACTACAGCAATCAGTGATTGTTTTTTAATAGCATTTAAACTTTATTTAGATAACTATCGTGAAAATACTCATAATAGTAATAAAACAACAAAAGCAGCAGTCACATTATTATATTGTTTAAATTATTACTTATACTCTGCTGATTTATCTTCTATTTTACAACATTTATTATTAATCACCCACATTACTGAGTGTTTTGAAAAAACTTTTAATACTTCTATCTCACCTCTTACTCCTACATCTACAACTTCTGAATCAACTGAAATAATAATAAATACTGAACAGTTAAAGAACTTCATGAATTATATGATGAAAATTTTCAAAGATCTTGCTAAAAATATCAAAAATACACTGTCTGGTTAAAATGAAAATAGTGGAAATCTTACACCAAAAGAAAGTAATATTATTTGGTAAAACCTTTCTATGGAAATGATGACGAAAACCCTAATGACTGGTTTAAGAGCTTTGAAATTGCTGCTGAAGCAAATAATTAGTCTAAAGCTCGCATACTGAAAATTGTATCAGAATACCTGTATGAACTAGCTGCATATTAGTTTGAAGAAAATAACAATACTATTAAATGATAAAATAAAGATAAAAATACCGTCACAAGATTTATACCATTATTTTTGAAAAAATTCTCAACTGAAAAGAAGCAAAATCTATGGTACTATTAGTTAAATACACTTCGCCAAAAACTTATGAAAAAGTAGATTTTTATGCAGAAAAATTTAAAAGATTGTTAAAGAAAGTCGACTCTTCTAGTACCTTACCAGATAAATATACTGTAAGACTTTTCTTTAATGAATTAAGGAAGAATATTATCTTTCTCGTAGCATTTACTTATCCTAAAAATGTAGATGAAGCTATTAAAATAGCTAAACAAGTTGAGAGTGATCAATATTATAAACAACAATCTCCTGTATCAACTCAAACAAGTAGAAGTAATAATACTATCAATAATCTTATCAAATTAATGGAATATTTATCCTTAAACTATGCAACTCTTTCCAATGTATTGTCTGCGTAACTTGAAGGAAAATCTAAAAAAAGAAAGCCTAAAAGATGATAGAAATCTTACAAAAGATTAGGATATAAAAGCTTGAGATAAAAAGGATATTATTTGTTAACATTATCAAAAAAAAAGACATTATTCAAAAAAATGTATGTCTGAAAAGCCAGTATATCGAAGAAAATTTGATAAAAGAGAAGCTAGCTATGTTAGAATTTTTACTAATAGCGAAGAAGAGAAAGTTGAAGAAGTAGAGGAGGAAGAAGTTTATGCCTTCCTATGAAACAAATCTTATATCACCAATAGAAAAACTGCTAGACAGTTAAAAGCAGAAAGGAAAAAACAATTTGAATCCAGAAGAGAATTAAACTTAAGAAGCAGAAACCTATTAATGAATTTATAGAAATAGAAATCCACCAATTATTATCCCTACTCTAAAAAAGAAAGTCAAATAAGGACCATCTCAAATTGATCAAATGTCTTCCTATAATGTTATGTAAGATTTATTGCAAATGCCTTCTTCTGCAAAAATTGGTCAACTTTTACAATATTCAAATCAAAGACATAATCTTGCTCAAGGGTTGAAGAGACTAAAAATCCAAAAAACAAATTATGCTAATCAAGAAAGTGGAGAAGAAAAGAAAGACAAATCTACAGCTGTTTATTATTATATCAGAATTAAAGGAAATCCTATAGTTATTATCCTAGATTCTGAAGCTGCTGTCAGCATTATCATCAGAAAATTAATGAAAAAAGTTGGATTATCTATCGATGAACAGTCTAATACTATCGTAATTACTACTAATATAGAAAGAACTAGAGCATTAAGACAAGTCAGAAGGGCTCAAATTGTTATTCAAAACCTATTAATTTCTATCTCTTTGTAAGTTATCAACTTTCAAAATGAAACTTTACTTTTAAAAATGGATTGGTTTAGAAAAACTCATGCTAGCCTTGATTTTGGAACTAATCAGATTAGGTTAAGATATTTAGCAAAAACAATCACAGTTCCTGTGACTTCTAGTATAAATAAAGCTCCTATTAGTTATCCTACTATTCAAGATGACAAATTAGAACAAGTTTTAGATGATTATAAGAAAGAAGAACTTAACGAAATTGAAGCTTATATGGCAGATAGTCAAAAAGAATATGAGGAGAAAGCTGATCTTTTACCTCTCAACTACAATCCATAGAATGAAGAAAACTCTGTCTATTTAACTCTTACATTTAAGAAAGAATTTGAGCCTAACCCAGCAGTATTTTTTGCTGAAACTTCTAAAGAAAATATTTGGAAAATTAAAGATGATCTTTAAGTTGGGCCTCTTAATAATAAGTAACAAATGTCCTTTCAAAAATTAGTTAATAATTATGAGAATATATGTATTTTAAGCCAAATAAAAATTAGATAAACTAGTTTGGTAAAATATAATATTTTGACCAATAATCATGATCCAGTTACCACAGGAGCTTAAAAGTGTAAAGATCCAGTAAAACTTAATTTTCTCAAAGATGAAATCAAGCGTATGAAAAAAAATGGAACTATCAGAAAGTTATTAAGTCTCTGGGCTTCTTCTGTAGTTATAGTAGCAAAGAAAACTGGAGATAAACGAATCTGCATTGATTACAGAAAATTAAATTCTATCTCTAAAATGATGTACAGTAGCGGTCATAAGTATCCGACCGCCTCTAACTCCAGCTACAAGTAAGTAAATTCAAAATTTTTTTTTATTTAAAAAATACATAACCAACTAACTAAAATTAATACATTGTGT
>CAJVPQ010004002.1:0-10081 GCA_910591825.1 Funneliformis caledonium | reverse complement strand
GAGAAATTTTTGACTAAAATAAAGAGCTTAATACATTTTTAATCTAATAACATCAAAAAACTAAAATGCAATAAAAATTTCAATTTTGCTAAAAATTTCTGAAACCTGATTTTCCTAGCAATCAACCCATATATGGACTTATATTATCATATAATTATATCACGTGATATGTATAAAAAATTACAATATCAATTACAAAATTCGTGTAACCTTATCAACCAATCACATGAAAGTCCTCCTATGAGTGCTGAGATTTTCTTGAAGTTTGCTCAATGATCAATCTCTTTCCCAAAAGGAACCTTGTTAAGTAAAGAAGGTAATTAAAATATATATTTCTATGCTACCTGTCAAGTGTCAGAAAATACTGATACACCAGATTATGTATTTTCGGTTTGGATCTTTCGCCAACTAAATTACAAAGTGCGTGGTTGTAATTCGTTTATGGAAAAATAAAAATTTTTTCTAGACCATTCATTAATTCTATGTCGAAAGTTTATTATTATCACTGCTTGATTCGCCGTTCTGGACTCTATAGAGTCTAGCGAAAGTTCATTACACCTATTTCGGCGAAAGAAATAAAATTAAACACAAGAAGTTTACAAGAATATGGTCGTCATATAAGAATTAGGTGGTGAACGAGGTGATTATATAAACTGCATTTACATTCAATTGATTCATTTCGTAACTTGTATCAATTTGAGGTTAAGTATGAATAATCTTTGTCGTGATACACAAACTATTGATCAAGGGTTTGTTACTTAATCGACATCCATTTTGCCGATAATCATTTTGCCGATGATCATTTTGTCGATACCATCATTGATCAACATAATCATTTGATCGACAATTTAATTATCTATTATCTATAAAGTGATATAGAAAAAAGAACTTATTTGAATATATATTTTTGCAAACCTTTACAATAAATAGCATTATTAATAAAATGATCATACTATCAGAAAAATGGTATCAATGTTCCCTCTTACATAAACTAATTCTTTAATCATAATTATAACTGAAAACAACGGCAAAATTCTAAAGTAAAATTAGTAAAAAAAAACTGGATTATATAGAATTTTTACTATAATTTACTAAAAAATTTGAGTTATTATATAATTTTTGTTTTAATTTTTATATTAAATTTTACTATACACATTGATATTATGATAATATGAAATCTTTGTAAAAGAAGAAGAAAAATAGCTGAAAATATAAAAATGAGTTAATATTATTTTAACCTAAAAATTATATAGTACCTTTGCAATAGAAAGGGATGTAATTGCTAAAAAAAATCAAGTTTACTTATATATGCTAAATATGATTTTTTTAGGTCAAAATATGTTCAAATTTAGCATTAATTCATTTTTTTATTTTTTTTTACCTGTTTTCTCTTTTCTATTTACAAAGATCCCATATTTGATATATAAAATAAATTTGATTTTTCTGGTAGTTTTTCCTTTTATTATTATAAGATTTTCATGTTAATTATAATTCTTTTTAGTATAAAAACTTAAAATTTTAGAATATATTAAAAATCTGATATAAAATAATTTGCTAATAATTAGATATTATTCAGAAAACTATAATTAACAAAATATTAAATGTATTATTATACATTAATAAAATAATTTTTTGATATATATACATAAACTTCATCTTAAAATTAAAAAATATAAATAATTACATATAATTCAAATATATTTTTTTTATAATAAAATAAACTTATTTTTATATTTATATTTATAATTTTTATTATTATAATATAATTATATATTTATAAATTATTTATTAATTTAATTATAAAATATATATTAATTATTTTTTTTATTAAAAAGGAGTTTGCTATTTATCACTGATAATGATGATCAATAGTATTCATAATTCAAATTGAATTTATAATATTTATAATTCTAACCAGAATTATAAATAATATAAAATTACTTATATAATAAATAATATATGATAAATAAGATTTTTTGTAATAAAAATATTTTAATTTTCTGAAATAAATAATAAAATTGAAAGATAGGAAAGGTGTGACATAAGTAATAAATATAGGTCATATGATATAGTGATGATTATCTTCAGTAATACATAGTAATTTTCTATTAAAAATGTATATTTACAAAAATTAAAATATTTTTATATCTCTAATTTTAGTTTATGAAAATTTTAATAATTTAACCTTTTTTCTATTTTTTTTATTCTAATGATATTTTTAAAATACTAATATTTATTTAGTTTTTTTATTAATAAAAGAATTTGATATATTTTTTTTTTCAATTTATAATATTAAATAATACATGATTTTACTTTCTTTTTTATTGATAATATTTTATTTAATTAATTAAAATATTTTTTAAAAAAGTTTATTTATAATTAAAATTAATTATTTATTATTAATAATTATTTTTTTATAATAAAATATTAATTTTACAATAATTTATCATTTAAGAAGTCAAATATATTCTTATAAAACTTTATAATAATTCTTTTTTTATAATAAAATAATATTAATATATAATAAATATCTTAATAAATAAACTTATAATTCACATATTTGAATTAATAAACTATAAAAATAAGTAATTAATAAATTGCAATTTATTAAATTATATTAGATTTAAGTTAAAATAATAATTCTAATTATTATTCTAGAAATTAATTATTAGATAAAAATTCATAAGTAGATTATAGTATGTATATACTGCAATATACTTGCATTAAAATATTATTAACTTATTAAATATAATGGTACCTACTTATAGTAATATATAAAAAATGGTAATTTTTACTATAACAAATCATTATTATATAACTTTTTCAATTTTAATTATATATATATAAATAAATATGTAAATAAAAGTCTTATAATATAGATATTATTTTCAAAATAAAAATTTTCCTATACATTAATAAAAATTTAATTTATTGTAATTTCATCAAGGCAAAAAAATTTAATTTTGAATAGATTATATTTCTGAAAACAGAAAATATACAATGCTGCTAAAATATATATATTAATAAGAATTCTATATAATATTATTACTAAATCTCAAAAAATTAAAATTAAATGTAAAAATAGTATAAAAATACTTTAGTAAAATAGTATTTTAGTTATTTTATTAATTTTTTACTAAGTAATTTTTCAAAAATAATATTTTAAATATTATGAATTAGTCCTTTAATAATCTAGATCTAAAACTTATTGAAAACTATTGAATAATTATTAAAAGGAATATGAGATTATATAATCTAAAAAACTTTAGTAAATTAAAAAGTTTTATAAATAATAAGTGAAAAAAAATTACCAAATAACCTTGTAATTGATTTTGTAGATTTGATATTATAACATTATAGGATAATTATTGAGAAAAATGATAAATAAATATTATATAAATTTTTTTAAATAAAATTTACTATATCTTAGTTTTAAAATGATATATTGTATATTTCAATTAATATAATAGGTATATAACTATTGCAATTTTAAAAATTGCCTTTTTTTTGCATACTACTATATATATATAATATTATTTACTTATTATTTTTAGCATTCTATAATTTTTTATGACTATATTACTATTTATTTATTTTTATTACTTTATGATATTTTTATGAATAAAGCATTATCTTTGTATTTTCATTATTCTATAATCTTTTTAATTTCAAGAAAGTAACTATGTATTTTTAATATTCTGCATTTTTTTTATCGCTAAAAAATAGTTAATTTTAACTAATACTATACTATAATTTTAGTTGATCTTTAAGATATATAATTTGAAAGATCTAATATTATGATAGTGATCTAATAATACTTTAGTATTACTATAAAATTATCATAAAAACTAGAAAGGTTCTAACTTAAATACAAAATTTTTGTATTCTAATTTTAGCTAAAATTAAACAAAAATTTATAGCATTTTGAATAAAACTTTACATAAGCTAAATTGTTTATAAGCCAAATAAGTCATCTCATTTCAAACTCTATAAAATATACTAGTTGAAATAAGAAAAATCGGCAATCATTAATTTCAGTTAACTTTCAATAATGCTGGCAAAAGTTTTAGCAAAATTTTGACTGGCATTAAGATTCAATTAAAATTCAACTAAAATTAGGCTCACTTATTTTTAGTCTATTGTCAACTTTTGGCAGCATTGAGAGCCGTTTAAAAACTGATTAAAATTAGGCTTGCCCGTTTTATAGTCTATTTCTAGCTATTTTATATTCTATTTTTAATCGAAATATTTTTAATTATAAATTTTATAAATTTGATAAAATGTTATTATAAAAAGTCGTAAATATAAATAAAATCATCATTTAAATTATTTAAATATGATATTTTCTGTTAATTGGGTTGATAGCAAGATATCGCTGGAATGAATCAACTAAGAATATGATGCACAGGTATTATGCAGTCACGACCTTTGAGGTAAAATCCATTGCACCATAACTCAATGTTATAAGTATTTTCAGTGCTAAAATAATATCATATATTTGTCGAATCAGCATGACGATACTATCTGATGTATGCTAAATAATGTGTTAGAGAGCTATCTGATAAGTCAGCTATATGAGTAAAGTAATATTGGACTTATCCGGGATAGCAATCAATATAACCATCATCTGTCATGAATTTTGCCAAGACATAACAGCTTTTTGCATGCCATAAAGGCATTATTGAATCAAAAACTTCAGATCCAATTTGACACCTTCTAAATTTATCTGCTTTTATATGAATAGTTATGTTATCTATCGAACCTCTGTCAGGTTTACGAAATTTAAGTGATTCATAAGTCACTGTATAATATTCAACCATTAAATCCAATATTGTAGCCAAAAGTGTGATATTTTCAGAAGAAGGTTTCAACATTTCGCCTGACATTCTTTTACTTCTGGTGATTTTTAATTCTTGAATATTTCTAGAGTTAAGTCAGAATTGATGGATCTCATCAGAAGAAAACTCGTCAGTTACAGATAAAGATCCAACTGAAGGCCTATTGTTCAATAGTTTAAAGCCTCTTCTTTCTATACTAGAACTCGTAATTTTGCTTATTTGAGTATCAAACATTAATTGACACATAATTTCAGGTTCAATTTGTCGATAGCTATTCGGCAAAGAACCTAACAAAAAAAATAATTTAAAGAAACATCGAAGATTATTAGATTAGTAGTAAGTTTAAAAACCCACTCACCTAACACACTGTTCATATGCTCGAATGAAAAATACCAAAAAGAGTAAAGAGGCCCAAAATTATGTGTGCATTCATGCAAGTGAAGTGAAAGATGAAGATTTGGTGTTATTTTATCTTGACCGTAATGCTTTTCAATTAACTTTACTATCTTGATCAGCCTATTATAAGCCTTAGTCATGAGATCGTATTCTAAAATCTGATTCACTAGAATTGAACAAACTCTAACAAAGTGTATAAGAATTTTCTTATCTTTAGATAGAAGGTATTCCCAAAGTGACACAGTTATATAAATAGTGAAGAATATTCACCATTGATCTGCTGTGAAGTTTGAAAAACCTTTCCCACAGTCAATTTTCTGAAGGATTCGACCTAAATCAGACAGAATTTAGAATTGGCTTATTTTTCTTTGAATATTTTTTAGGTCACTTAGCGTTAAAATACCTTCATCAACCCAAATTCTTTTGATTACCCATTTTACGATACCCAAAAATAGGCAATGCATTGGGTCAACGGTTAAAAACTGAATTGGGTCAAAATAAGTTAAACGGAATAATTCGGATCATCTAACTCTAGTATCTTTAACAAAACGTTTCCTCATAGCGTCTGAATTGCATCTTCGCCAACCAATAGCATCTTAATGATGCTGAGCTGAATCATGAATCGTAAATCATCTATCCATATCAGACATACCTGCAAAATTATGTTGATTATTTTCATAATTGGCTTTTTTTTCGCATATGTGACATGATACTAATGCTGAGACGTGACCGCAAATTTTCCTTGTAGCAAATATATCATATAAGACTAAGATCAATACTGCACGAATTCTTTTCCTATCAGGACATTCATGTATGCTATTCAGAGTCACTCAACTCCAAAGTGACTCTAATTCATCAACAATCGAGGCCAAATAATGGTTAATTTTGTGTAGACTAACTTCATTCAGCCTTGGTAAGATGCCCAAAATTAGCATATTTTCACGTTTGAAATGCATATCCTATGGTAAATTACATATAACAGCGTATATTACACTAATACTATGAATAGTTCATTCGTAAGGCTGAAACTAATCAAGATTCAGCATCAGACCAAGATGTGAGTCAACGACTTCTTAAAAAAATACGGTGAATCTTCTTTAGTAGTGTCCTTAAAATTTCGCCAAACTTGCCCATCATATATATCCGTTGAAATATTATTGTATGTTAGCCTATTTATCCAATAACGCAGTGAAGCTTCAAAGCCAGGTTGATGATATAAAGCTGCCAATTGTTTGCGAATTCTAACAAATAGATAAACTAGCTCTGGCTTGTTTATGATTGACTACTCAATAATTTTGCTTATTTAGATAAGTTCATTTGGCATATTTTCAATTTACGAGTTGCTGAATTCAGGAATTCGACGTGATTACAATTCATAACAGAAAGATTTCCATTTTCTGAAATTCAGCAACTTTTTTTTCATCATATAATTTGTGACATTTCGGGTATACTGCGAAATTATGAAAGTTATCTTTTAAGCCGAGCTTCATTCTTGCTAAATAAAACAAATTAAGAAAAGAATCGAATTCAGGGCTACCAATTTCTTTTAATATAAGCTTCATGAACTTTATGAGTGACTCTATAGCTGTCTCTGATAAATTAAACTTTACATGAAAGCTCATTATCCATAACAATATCCATGAGGAGCGATCATTATTTATCGATTGTGTGTTATATGTCTCTTGAAATAATATAAATAATATGCACGAATAGTCTTCGAAAATTTCAGCAATATCGTTATAATCTTCGTTTAACAAACTTTGACTTTCGCTCTCATTGCTTCTATTCTCGTTTACTTCTGAATCATCATAAACATTATCATCAACGATAAGATTTCGTTCGAGGTTTAATATAAGATGATTTGTATATCTTTACGCCTTTGAGGGTGGTGATTCATTTCCTCTTCATGGTCTTCTTGTCGTATTTCATTTAGATTCTCTTCCTTATAGTCATCTTACTGGAATTCATTTTCTTGTTCATCCAATGATAAATTAGCCAATCCTTCTTAGTGAAAACTGTTGATCTTATTCATAATGATTGTTATGACAACGCATTACTCGTGGATTGACCAATGCGCCATCGCATTTACTGCAATAGCATGCAACCTTTGACCTTTTTCTTTTTTTATACATTTCGGAAAACAAATAAAAACTTGATATTTTTAATATTTAACGTTTATATACATTTATTTTAAGATA
The DNA here is from genome assembly GCA_910591825.1 of Funneliformis caledonium. Lineage (NCBI taxonomy): Eukaryota > Fungi > Glomeromycota > Glomeromycetes > Glomerales > Glomeraceae > Funneliformis > Funneliformis caledonium. The sequence continues at coordinate 2,649 of CAJVPQ010004002.1, read as the reverse complement.
TTCAAGTCAGTTTGCATGCAATCAAGACAATTCGATTTTGTAGGCAAGAAGATACATAAGTTAATTTTTAATTATGTTTTATTTTAATTATAATAAAATTTGAAGTTTATTTTGTTACTAAAGCTTACTGAAAGTTTAAATTTTTTATATAAAAGAATCATTTTCTGATTTATACTCAAATTATTTTTCTTCGTGTATTTTCAATTTCTATAATACAACAACAATAGAAACAATGACTCATCAAAAGATGACGTGTCGTAATAATAATAACTCTTCTTTCAGCTCACAGCAAACTAATACAACAAATACCTTTCGTACTTCATCAACATCAAGCACTTCAGTCTCGCAACAAGATATGCGTTATCATACTTCAATCTTGGAGAATAATGACTCCCTAGTCTTACAACAAAATATACAGCCAACTTTAAACATTCCAGCCTCACAAAATAATATAACAAAAACTCTTCGTGCTACTCTTATCTCATGAAATAATACAACAAACACTCTTCGTACCTCACCAGCTTCAGGCACTTTAGCTCTACAACAAAATACGAGTCATCATATCCTAACTTTAGAGGGTAATAATCAACGAAATACAGTTAATACCAATCAATCAATGCTAGAGACTGTCAAAAATCTCAAAGGGAGAGTGCATGGTCTTTGGGCATCAGATTTCACCGAAATAATCGATGATAATAAGAGTAACGTGTCTGTTTATAGCATAACTAGAAATACGCCTATAGAACCTATCGATTATTCTCACGAAGGTATATCATTTGGCTTGTTACATCATTATGTCATTTTATCGTCAATTTAATCTACTAGTTTGTCTAGAAATTACAAGACCAAGAGAAGAAGTTGAACAGTAGAAAAAGAAAACTCGCTTTTAGCAAAAATGGCATAGTATTGTTATCAAGCAGTTTAAAAGTGCTCGTGATAATGTAGATTGTCTAAATATAAAAATAAAACGATTAAGTGTGGAAAATGAAGCTCTTATATTTGTTAATAAAGAACTTTTAAAACTTAAGGATGAGATAAAAATAGAATTTAATCGATACAAATTAGAACAACAATTAATTGATGAGGATGACAATACATTAGCTGATAATGACGATCGTTCCTCTCAGCTAAGAAAAAGGGTAAAAGTTATATCAAAATTGAGAGGCAAAAACAAAGCTTTATCAATCGAAGCCCAAGAATCAGATGACGAAACAGCGCGGGTTTGTAATTTTATTTATTTTATTGTGATAATTTAAATTTTAATCTTTATCCAATTATTTATTCTTATAAACAGGCAGAAATGAAGGAGATATTAAAAACTTTACCAAACAACTTCGAAATGAAATATGATCAAGTATTTAATAGCTCAGACAATAAAAGAATTTGGCAACAATTAGTACCAGAATTATTAAGATCATTACAACCTCAATACAACCCTTTGTATAATCAATTGAAGGAGTGGCTTCATATATTACATAAGCACTGAAGAAATAGTTATATGCTAAGCCAAAAAGGAACTCAAGATTGATCTAACAGATGAGTACACAATAACAATCGCGTAGCAGAAGCATGAAATTCGTTAGTTTTTATAATTTTAACATTTGTATCTAACATTTTTTATATATATAGAAAAGAGATCAGCGAATAAGAGGTGCATTGGCTTTATTCGATGTGAAAGATCTTCAAGTCTCAAAGTATAATAAAGATGAAATTATGAAATTGCTCAGGATTCCAAAATACCATTCATCTGAGAAATCAGAAACAGATCAGGAAAATAATAAAGGAAAATGCCAGATAGTCGTATATGATTATTCCTGGCGTTCAAATGAGGTTTAATAATTGTTATCATTTTTAGTGTATTGGCTTCCTCAAGTATTAATAATAATTCGTTTAATTTTTAATTTTCTTTATACAATTTTAGTTTAAGAATCTTTTACGAAATATTTTCGAAAAGCATGCATTGTTATAACAATCAGCTTAGCTGATAAGACCTCAGATTTATGATGATATTTATTTCTGCAAAAATGTATCACCACTAAAAAATACGCTAAGTTGGACTTGTAGGCAATGATCATCTCTATAAGACGAAATTATACGACAAAGAGCTACTGACGGTTATGACTGTTCGTTTGATTATAGTACTGAAGAAGAACATATGTATGGTGAATCTTCAACAACCGGTATGATAAGAGAAGCGATTTTACAAAATGAATAAGATGAAGACGTTCTACAATATGATGATATTCCATAATATGATGATGCTCCATGAGGTGATGACAATTATGACGACATCCCACAATATTTTACTGATGATGAAGATATATAATTCTAGACGAACTTTTAATGTTTTCACATATTGCTTTTTATATAATATTTGCTTTTTATATAGGATTCTTATATAATATTTGCGGTCTTTGTACTTTTATGTATTATTTTTATATTTGCATTTTTATTAATAATAAAATTTTACAAAATTAAGTTAAAATACAACAAAAAATGCAATTGAATTCGTATGAAATTTAACATAAAATTTCAGCTGATTTTTTATCTATATGTAATTAAAAGTTAGTCAATGTTTATACCTGAATTATAGTTGTTTGTTACCTGAATCTCAAGTCTAAAGATAACCGAAAGATATAACTAAAGGTG
>CAJVPQ010004001.1:0-10082 GCA_910591825.1 Funneliformis caledonium | reverse complement strand
ACAAAATATATCTTTCTAAGTTTAAAATATCAGTAACAAATGTATCATCAAGTATTGAACTAGAACTAGAACTAGAACTCAAACTCAAACTTGAAAATTCTTCTTATTCATGATCTTTTTTGTAATGTTTAGTTCTAATAGATTTAGAAACTAAAAGATCAATATTTTGTTCTGTATCTTTTTTTGACATTTTGAACAAATACAAAGAACTTTTGTTGACATTTAAAAAAATTCACGATATACACAACTTATTTTTTTTTTGTTTTTAAATTAAATCATATCTATATATAGCTGATGATAAGATTAATTGATTTTAAACATAAATGTTTCATGTTAATCAAATTTGACATGTGATATTCATGCAAACTTTTTTTTTAAAAGTTCAGGTATAATATTTATGTAATCAAAAAATAACTTTTTTTTTTAAAGTTTGGTATTTCTAACTTTAGCTAATTTGTTTTTTTTTTACAACTTATAAATGAATAAATCAAAAACTTATAAAGTTTGTTATCACCAACTCACTCTTAAAGAACATGAAAAATTTGAGAATTCAGGCGATGAGTCATCAAATAAGGAGTTTTATGAATTCTCTGACAATAATGTTACAAGTAAATAAATATTCAATAAAAAAACTTTTGATAAACTCATAGACCGCATTACTGCTTTAGAAAATAAAAATGAAGAACTTGAATATAATGCAAGAAGGTCTCAATATTCCCAAAACAAAACAAGTTAGAAAAATATATTGGTTGAAACTAATGGTGCTTCAAACTCAAAACCTAGTAAAGAAAAAGATCTAGATAAAAAACTTAAAATACACAAAAAAATTTATACAAAATATCAGAAATCTAATTCAAAAAGATCAAGCTCTGAATATGAATCAGATGAGATATGTTTTGTTTTCTTTTTTTTTTGAAAATAACAAAAATACCAAATCTTTTCTATTTGAAATTTTTTATTTCAAAAGATAAGAATGCTAGCTCTATAATTAATGTACCAAATAGTCAATCAGCAACTTCGCTAATTCCAAAACCTCTATCTGGAAAAAGCTAATATACAAAGTTATATTTAAAACTAAATTTAGACAGGGTCATTTATAATAGTTATAGAGTAAAAACTGATTAGATGTAATAAATATTAACAAACTAGTCATTAACGAACCTTTATTAGAGTACTTTCTATAATCTCATTGATCGCTATACTCCTAGTGATGTTGAATATAAAAATATTGATAAAAATGTTAAGATTAATATAATATACAAGGTATGTTATAATTTTTTAACTTTCTGATTCTTTCAATTCTAAACTAGTATTACATATTTTTTATAGTTTAAAAAAAAAAATCCTTATTTTTCTGAATGTATTAGAGATTGGGCTTTATATTATCTTATGTATCACAAGATCAATATTATCCATATGTATCATTAATTGATGAGATCTGAATTTTTTTGAATTAATTGAAATAATGTTTCTTTATATAGGTAATAATACTCATCGTAAAAATATATCTAAGAACAAATAAAGGCAAAAAAAAGAAGGTGATTTATTTAGTTTCAAATACTATATCATTTATTATAAAATAACTAAATAGCATTTATAATAGTTCCAATGCAAAGATACAAAATCGTAAATACTTATTCAGCTAATAATAAGAGACTTGGACAAAATAAAAATCTGATGCCTAACTCAGAATACCAAGAATACAATTCTGATGATCAAACAAATTCATCTGTTACTGAACCAGAGGCTATATCTAATATTAATATTACAAAGAAAAGTTTGTTTACATTTTTCGAAATATTAATTATAGATTTTAGTGATACTTTGTCATTTGCTAATGTTAAATATTTTATTACAAAAATAAATAAAACAAAGGATACTAAATCACAAGTTGAACCAGTATCTATTAAAAAAATTGAATATACTTCTCTTGATGAAGTTGATTCTATTACAGAAATAAACAAAACAAAAAATATTAAATTGTAAGTTAAATCAGCATCCGCTAAAAGAGTAAAGAGAATGTCAGTTTTTGATGATCATAATGAAGTTGAAAAAGATACTAAATCGCAAGTTAAACCAGTATCTGCTAAAAGAGTAAAAAGAATATCAGTTTCTGATGATCATACTGAACTTGTAGCTCATAATGAAGTTGAGAAACATATCTTATCTCGTAGGTTGACCTGTAAAAAGAGAACTTAATGAAAATCAAGTAGCTAAATTTATATATTCATATATTACTTTAACTTTTATTATATGCATCATTTTTAATAAAGCGATAAGTAACTAATATATATGCGAATTTTATACACAATTGTATCTTATATTATATACAATTCGTAATAAAAGCGTTAACATATAATGTAATTAATTTGCATATTTAACATATATTTTATGTATATTTTATATATGATATTAGTATCAATACACTTCAATTTGCAAACAAAATAGTGACAAAAATTATATTAAATGTTGATAAAAATTAAATAAAATGTGTACGAAAATTTGTTTAAATAATGTCTAATTTGGGCTCATTTTTTATTACATATAATGTATATATCATGAACAATAAATATTAAATATTTTTTATACATTTAATAGACAATATTTTTCATAGAAATACTATCTTATTAAAATCTTCAAGTGATTTTGGTTTATTTTCAGAGATCATTAAAATATGTGCATGTAATAATCCTCTTTTTGGAATTCAATTACATGTATATGAGTAATAACTCTCTCAAATACACCTTTTACAAAAAAATCATAAGTAATTTCTTTTAATTTTAATTTAAACACCCTTATAATAATATCAGATCGATCACTTGCTTGTTTGTTTGACAAAAGTTTAGTTTTAATTTCTGATCAATTAGAATTGTAAGTAACAGTAATAAATAAATCAGGTTTTTTATATTCTCTAATAATTACTATAAAGTCTTGATACATTTATTGCATGTATCTGATTAATCTAGTAAATGAAGATGATAAGATTATTTTTTTTCTAATCTTATCTTTGTAACATCTTCATCAGTAATAATGTTATGTAAATCTAAATATAATTTACTTCTGTAATATTGTTGCATTTTTTTATATTATTTTAAATGATTTAATTTATCTTTAACATATTAATTTACTAAATATTGCTAAAATAATCTTTTAGCAAAGTGTAATATACTTTTTATTTTATTTAAATCCCTAATTTGCATTTGATAAGCTGCAAATTCTCTAATTATTACTCATTTTCTTTTTTTTTAGTTAATTTTTTAATTCTTCATCATCTACAGATTTAATTTTCTCATTATTATTATTATTATCAAGAATAATAGGATTAACTTCATCATCTTCTTTATCAGGTATATATATTCTTTCTTTATCCTTATCTTTAGTTGAGACAGATTCTAAATTAAGATTTTCAAAAAATTGGGTTACTTCAGAATAGCTAATTATTTGTATTCTATTTTTAACTTTAAATTTAAATTCAAATATAGATTCAATTATATTCAAACTCATGAAAGATATTTAAAACATATCTCTAAATTAAATGATACTATAATCTATTACAATATCTTTTGCTATTTTCTTATAGTGAATATGGATGGCATGATAACATTTTAAGAGCAAATAATAAATATCTCAATATTTAGGTTAAGTATCATAGTTACAGATAAGAATTGCAACTTTTAATACTGTTGGTTTATTATATAATCTTATATCCCTACCATATGTATTATAAATGACTATTCTTCATTGTAAATTATTAGATTTACTTTTGGTTTTAGCTCCTGAGATTACAAATTACTCAACAAATGGATTGTTTTCTAATAATTTATTTTATAATACTTTAAGTATTTTAGCATTTAAATTTAAAAATATTTCTTATCTTCTTTGAAGTTGATTATTCATATTTGAATCATAAAAGTAAATCTAAGAAAATGTTAGTTTTTGATCATTATCTCTTAGTATTAAATCGCCAATCTGATGATATAATTCACCTTAAATTCTAAATATATAAACCTCTTTTAGCATTTACAAGTTTTTTATCAAATTTTACACCTAAAAATATGAATGCAAAAACCTGATTATAAGCTCTGATTTGAGTTACATAAGGTTTATCTAATTCTGAATTATTTTAAGTAAGTAAATTATATAAAATTTATGAAATTAGGAGAAGAGATATCAATACAACCTGTCTATTTAAATAACAAAATTTTTTTGTCTTATTCTTCTATTTTAAAGTATAATAATATTCACAAATGTTATTTATTCTTTCAAATATATATTTACTGTTTTCTACTCTATCTTCTATATAATCATTTATATTGCAATATTCTATCTTTAAAATTAGACTATTGATTTTTTTTTTTGCAATATATTTTTTATGATTATAAATCTTTTATTGTTCTTTATTTACAATGTATTTATTGTGATCATAATTCTTTTTTTGTATTTGTAATTTTATTCTACTTGATGGTTCAGTTTCTACATTTTTTTCTCTTAATTATTGATCAAGAAATCTTTTTCTGGCTTGTCTCTTATTATCAAGTTTTTATTTCTTTTTTCTTTAGATTCATTTTTAGATTATAAATATTTATGTATTTTGTCATATTTGTAAAAAAAATTTATAAATTTTAATAAAAATGTTTTAATATTTTTAAAAAAAAATGTAAAAAAAATGTTAAATCATTTAAAAAAATTGAAAAAATTATTTTTTTTTAAAAAAAAAATTCAAATATGATTTATTATTATATATATACATTATCTGCATATAATTAAATATATATATAAATACATAATACTGTTTTTATTTTCAATTGTTTTAAAATTAGTTTTTTTTTTATTTGTTTAATTTTTTAATAAAATTTGATTATAGATTATCATAAGATGGTCTCCATAATTATTTTCAAATTTCAATTGAGTTGCAACTTAATTGTGTCATAAGAAAATTTAATTGCGCCATAAGTTGCAACTCAATTGTGCCATTTTTTTAATTGCGGTAACCATCTTTAGATTATCAATTATTTAGTTTATAAATTGCTTATTTTTAGTTAAATTAATTTAATATGTATAATTTTTTTATTTTTATTTTTATATGATGTGATAAATCTTTTTATATATTTGTTTTTTTTTAGCTTCAGGCAATTTATATTTATTTATTAAAAAAATATTATTTTTTTCAGCTTCAGATAATTTCTTTTTTTTTACTTCAAATAATTTTTATTTAGCTTCAGGTAATTTCTTTTTTCAGCTTCAGCTATTTTTTTTAAAGTTTATTTTTTTTTTAATTTTTAATTTTCATTTGATTTTTTATTTTTTTTTAACTTTGTTTTTTTTCATTTATTATTTTTTAGTTTTTTTTTCTTTTTTAACTATATTTTTAACTTTTTTTAACTTATTTTTTATTTGGTTTTTTTGGTTTTTTTTAGTTTTTAATTTCTTTTTTTTTAGTTTTTATTTTGTTTAATTAATATATTTTTTTTTTATTAGTTCTTTTGGTAGTTTATTAGTTCCTTTAGTAGTTTGTTAGTTCCTTTGGTAATGATTTATTAGTTCCTTTGGTAGTTCATTAGTTCCTTTGATGATTCATTAGTTCTTTTAGTAATAATTTATTAGTTTTTTTAATAGTTTATTTAGTTTCTTTAGTAGTAGTTTGTTAGTTCTTTTGATAATTTATTAGTTTCTTTAGTAATAGTTTATTATTTCCTTTAGTGTTTCATTTCTTTGGTGGTTTATTAGTTCCTTTAATATTTTGTTTTTTGATATTTTATTTCTTTGGTGGTTTATTAATTCCTTTAGTAATAATTTATTAGTTCTTTTGGTAATTCATTAATTCTTTTAGTAGTAATTTATTATTTTTTTTGATAGTGATTCATTGGTTTCTTTGGTATTTTATTTTTTTAGTAGTTAATTAGTTCCTTTAGTATTTTATTTCTTTGGTATTTTGTTGATTCCTTTGGTAATAGTTCATTAGTTTCTTTGGTGATAGTTTGTTAGTTTCTTTGGTAATAGTTTATTAGTTTCTTTGGTAGTTTATTGATTCCTTTAGTGATTTATTAGTTTCTTTAATAGTTCATTATTTTCTTTAATAATAGTTCATTAATTACTTTATTAGTGATTTATTGGTTTCTTTAATAGTAATTTATTGTTCCTTTAGTAATGATTCATTAGTTTCTTTAATAATTTATTAGTTCTTTTAGTGATAGTTTATTAGTTCCTTTAGTGATAATTTATTGATTCCTTTAGTGATTCGTTAGTTCCTTTAATATTTCATTTCTTTGGTGATTTATTAGTTCCTTTAGTAATAGTTCATTAGTTCCTTTAGTAGTAGTTTATTGGTTTCTTTGATAGTGATTCATTAGTTTATTTAGTGGTTTATTAGTTCCTTTAGTAGTTCATTAGTTCTTTTGGTGATAATTTATTGGTTCTTTTAGTAATTCATTAGTTCCTTTGAAAGTAGTTCATTAGTTTCTTTGGTAATAGTTTATTAGTTTCTTTGGTAATAGTTTATTAGTTTCTTTAGTAGTTTGTTAGTTTCTTTAATGATAGTTCATTAGTTTCTTTAGTAATTAGTTAGTTCCTTTAGTAGTGGTTAGTTGGTTCTTTTGGTGGTGATTTGTTAGTTCCTTTAGTAATAATTTGTTAGTTCTTTTAGTGGTAATTTATTAGTTTCTTTGGTATTTCATTTCTTTGATAGTTCATTGATTCTTTTGATAGTTTATTCTTTTTTTTTTTTATTCTTATTTATTTTTTTAAAAAAAATAAAATAAAATAAAATAAAAATAAAAAAATAAAAATAAAACTAATTAAAATAAAGATTTCAGTGGATTTTATTGTATCTGTTTGTTTTTTAATTTTTATATTATATCACAATTTTGTTTATTATTTATTCTGCTTTTAGCAATCAGTAGTTTTACAACATATCTGAGAAGGTAGCATGATTTTATTTTATAGTGACTTACTAGTATAATACAAAGGGCTGCTAAAAGTCTTTAAATACTACTTTTAGATGTGATTTAATATCAGCAATTTCATGTAACTGAGAAATTTTTGACTAAAATTAAGAACTTAATACTTTTTAATTTAATAATATCAAAAACTAAAATGTAAAAATCTCAATTTTGCTAAAAAATTCCTAAAACTTGATTTTCCTAATAATCAACCATATAATATTTTAAACCTTATTTTATAAATTGTACTTTAAAATGCATATCTAAATAGTGATGGTATTTTTCAAAAGGATAATACTCGACCTTACAAAATGAAGTAGGTGAAGAATTTTCATGCAGAAAATGAACTGTATATTCTTTCATAGCCTACTCAAGTTCAGATATCAATCTGATTAAAAATCTATAGGTTAATATTAAGAAAAGCATCTGCGAAAGAAAAAAAATGCCTTTTAACATTGCTTGAACTAGAGTGACATATTAAAAAGTCAATAGAGAGAAATTTCCATACATACAGATGGTGGTCTAAATGATCTAACCATTTTTTATATATTAAAATATTTATATATGTTATATAAAATTAAAATAAAAATTTATGTTTAACATGTTTATTACAGCTTCCTTTATTGAATTTTATAAGAATATAATAATTAATTTTATTTCTATTCACAGAAATATCTGCATTGACCCTCTAAAGCAAACTATTGATTAATTTTTGATCTCATATATCTTTAATATATTCTGTAAATATACTAATATTAGATAGTAGTGGTAAATAAAGATAAACTATTCTTTTAATTTCTGATAAATATTCTTAATAGGATTGAAATCTGGTGACTGTGTCAGCCAAATCAAACTTTATAATTTCAGTATTTTTAAATGTGATTACAGTAACCTTTGAATGATGTGATCAAAGTTGCTAGATAAAACTTAGAGATTTTGCAAGTTATTTAAATGAAAAAGGTAAAATTTAGCAAAATTATATTAAAATCTTATTAAAAAATCTGCGAAATTCTGAAAAAGATAAAACTATATTAAAGCTTATAAAAATGTGAAACTATATCAAAACCTTAGTAAAAACTATAGTTTAGACATTTTGTCAAATCTAAAATAAGTTTAGACAAGCAAACTTAGATATGATGTAGTATTATCTTCCTAAAAATTCTATTACCCTGCAAAAAATATTATGTAAGATATAATAAAATCACTAATAACATAACTTTTAAGTTAATAAATATTATTTGTTTATATTATAATAACTCTGACAAAACAAACTGACTGGATCATTTAGACCATATCTATACTATCAAAAAATTTGATCAGTGGTATGTTACAACAAATTTGAATTGTATTTGAAGCAAATAAAGGCCTGATCAAATACTAATTAATTAGTATAAATTTATTTTATATATCATTTTAATAAATATTTAATAAATATTTTATTAAATTTTAAAAATTTTAAATGATTTATTAAGCCAAAAGCGTTTAAAAACTTTTGCGATTTTCTATATATATATAGGATAAATATGTTAATAATAATAATAATAATAATAACAATAATAAAAATAATAATAATATTAACTTTATCATAATTAACAAATTTGTCAGTTTTATTAGATTTATCATATTTGATAGGTTTGTCAATTTTTATTAATTTCAATATTTAGTTTCTATTATATTTCTTAGTAAATTTAATAGATTGTTTTATAATACAAATATTTATTATTGCAAATTTAAATAATTTGCTAAGAATTATTTTTCTTATCCTTCTACTTTAAATATCTACTATATAATTGATCTTGATTATATTATAATAATCCTATATCTGTCTAAGCTTATTTATAAAATTCTCTCAAATTCTGGGTTAATTATTTATATGATCTCTTTTACCTCCTATATTACTAATATAATTATGTATTGTTATAATAGATTCATAATTCAATTAAAATCTCAAAAAGTAAATAAAATTAAAATAATTACCATGAGTGAGGATTCACAATAATATTAAAGATTATTCTTAATATAAAATACACAGAATACACACAAAATAAATATAAAGATAACACAAAAATATTTTAAAAATTATACTTCAGAAACTTTAAGTTAATATAGCAAATCAATACAATATCATAATAATTGACAGTAATAAAATAGACAAAATAATCTTTCTAATGATTTATATAACAATAAAATTGATTACTTAATCTACTAATTAAACCTATCTAAAATTTTACCCATTACATTTTCCTCTTTTTTGATTTAAATTCTATTAAAGAATTTTTCTTTCTTCTTTTAATTCTCTTAGATAAAGCTGTAGGAGTAATTCTTAATTTTTAAATATATTTCTTTTGCATTTTTCTTTTTTGTACAAGTTTTTTAGAAATTTTAGCTTTTACAGATTCTTCTTCTTGGTAGATTTTATTCATTAGGTTTATCAATTTATCTAATTTAATCTTTTTCTAGAGGTTGATAATGATCAATAAGAGCTTAATATTATTTTCTTTTAACATGTTATTAACCTTTTCAATATTTTTAATATTTTGTTAATATTTCTTTACAAAGTGACTCATTTATTAGAAATTTTCAAACATTTTTAAGAAATTTGAAGTTTAGAAGTTATTTTGATTTTCTTTTATATTTTTAAGTTTATTTACTTAAACATAAATTACAAAATTCCAATTTTGCTGATTCTGATAGATTTTTAATAAACTTATATTAATTGGTATTTTAAGAATTTATCCTTAATTAGATCTTAATCTGTATGCTCTATTAAATAGTACATTATAGATATAGAATGATTTTTTTCATTTTTCTTCCAATTTTTCTATCTAAGTTTTCTCTTTAGTAATATTATATAAAAAAACTTTGTCTTCAATTTTAAATTCAATTGGTTACTTAATTTTTAAGTTATGTTACTTCTTTTGATTTTTTTGAATTTTTGTTAGATTTTCTATTACTAGTTACCTATTTATTTCTAAATTTTTCAAGTTTATTTCTAAAGTTTTATTTTTAAAGCAGTAATTGATAATCTCACTTCTCTTTTATCCCTTAAAGCGTAGGTATAAATTGACTATAAAACATTGTAGAAAAATTATAATATTTTAATATCTAGTGATTATAAAAGGATAAAATAAAATTTATTAAATT
>CAJVPQ010004000.1:0-10083 GCA_910591825.1 Funneliformis caledonium | reverse complement strand
ATTTTGGTAATTAATTTGATTACTAATTTTATTTATTTCATCTTATTTATTTGATTTAGGCAGTTTTAGGTTAGATCAAGATCAGTTCATCCTTTGGCTGAAATTATCAGATGAAACAGGATTTTCATTACCGCAGTATATGATTTCGACGAATTCTTTTAAATTAGTAATCGTAATCATTACCTCCCAATTTTTTTTTTAAAAAAAATCATATATAAACAACCGTTGTTCCTATCAATATCAATATTGATATTGATATCGATATAAATAAAAACGGCCCCCATAGTTCTTGCATGAAGCTAACCAAATTTATACCTATTGCTTCCTTTTGGGGAATGGCCATATCTTCCACTATATAAAGTAGAATCACCTGAAACCAACATCTATATGACATGAACTGTATATAGTGTTAATGAAGTAATATTGACGCTAAATTTATTTAATAATATCAAATTAATAAGTGATGCCTCACTTTCACAATGTCGATATATTAAACTAAGTAAATGCCAATCAATAAATTCTAATTATTAAAACTGCGCAATTACCAATTACAAAAAATTGAATTAAAAATAAACGAAGTTACAAATACAAAATCTAAAATGTTAAAAACGGCGAAAGCGAAAATATCGCGAAGGGGTTAAAGGATTTCAAGGTGTATGTATGCTAATTATAATAAGGGCGAGCGTGGAATGTTGAACTGTTTAAGGATTTCCTTGCATCTTTGACAGCTAGCATAATAATCTTCAAAAGACTAACTACAAATATCGAAAGCGATTTACATGCGGAATTATGGAGTTTTCGGCCAAAATTATATTCTGTGATTTTAAAATGCTGGGACGATGATCCATAATTATCGTCCGGCTATGTCAAACCTTCAATCGTCAGAAAAAAAAAAATTATTCCAGTATGAATAATTCATTTAGTGGGACATATCGATTGATTCAAATGATAATCAGATAAAAATAGTAGTATTAAAATTGAAAATAAAACGTCAAATATAATTTACGATAATACTATCATTTTATTGATAGTTTCAAACGATTACGAATCGTAATGTTGTATTCAGTTCTTTCGTTTATGTATTTATAAACAATTTGTAATGTAAGCAGAAGGTTTTATTGAGCAATTGTTGAATAAAAATGAAGTAATTATTACAAGAATTTATTTAATGTGATCAAATTTATCAGTGTTGCCTTAACGTCGGCGCTCTACACTTTCGCTTTTTCAATATATTAAACTATGTAAATGCCAAGTAATAAATTCTAACTACGTAATTACGAAACTGTTACATAAAAATTGTATAATAAATTACAAATAAAATCGGAAATTAATAATAAAAAAACACTAAACTGTGTTACAAATGCGAAAATATAAAATTTAAAGGGCGAAAATCGAAATTGTCGCGAAGGTGTTGAAGCCGTGATCCCGTGACTGCGCTAAAATAAAGTCATGTGATCTAAATGATCGACATAGTTGACGAAGTTGAGTTGACAGAGTTGCTAAAGTTGTCAACGTTGATCAAGTGGACATATTAGATATATGGATTAAATTTATCATATTTATTAATTATATCTTATTTATTATATATGTTATATTTATCATAGTTATATTATTTGTTCTCTTTGTTATATTTGTTATAGTTGATTTTTATATTATTTTATTTTATATAAATATCTTGTATTTTCCCTTGAGTTGAAAAGTAACTCAAGTTAAGGTTTTAGGATAAACCAAGAGTTCAATAAAGGAATCATTAAATTCATTTACTATTGCCTTTTTCGTGTCTTCATATAGGCGTGATTGTGATATTGTCTTGTATTTAATTCGACGGATTGAATTAAAAGTTTATCGTTTAAGTTTACAGATACCAAGCCAACAGTGTAAAGGGAAGATAGCGAAGGGAATGTTTTCAAAGAAATATGCTCAGGGCGGGCATGGGATATTTAGCTGTTTTAGGATTTCCGGCTCGTATTTATAAAAGATCTTTAATTAAGCCAACCTGGCATTTTGACCATTTGTCATACTGGCACCTGACAAACTGGCGTCTTGACAAACTGGCATCTTGACAAACTGGCGGACAACCTGGCAAATGATCGTCAAAGGGACTAACTGCTATTATCAAGAGCGATCTTCAAGCGAAATTATGAAGATTTCGGCCGGAATTTGCATTTAATCGTAACAGTAACAATAATTATGCAAGGTGATACAGATGTCGCGCTGTCCGCCCGCTCAAAATTTGAGTCGATACGTGGTTGGTCCCTTTCGTTAAACTGTGCTCCGGACTTAACAATGGTTTCCAACCATTCCCTAGTATATTAAACGCCCTTACAAATATATCGTGCTAGACTGTAATAATACTCAATTAACCAGACTCCCAACTCCTTAACAATACTCAATGTACCTTAACTTCACGGTTTATCACTGATACCTTCACAGCTACTATTTGATTGATGAATTCACAACCTTTGCAGTCAATTCAATAGCAAAATAAAAAAAAAAGATTTTGCTATGTCATGAAAAATAACCAATCATGCATAACTGTGAAGTTACTTTAAAATAAAATGATTTAGCAATAATGAATTATTTCGATTTGTGGTGCAGGAGCTATTGAAAGCCGCGACATATTTCAACGAATGAATCACGAAAATTCTTTTTTTTTTGCTATACTTGCACATTTCTAATATTCTAATTGATTTTTCTTTTTATAGAATCGATATTAAAAAAAAACAAAAACCAAAATAAGTTTCCAATTTAACCAATAAACGATCAGTGAAATTACAGTATAAGTCGTCTATTAAAAAAATAAATTGTAATCGATACTTGTAAGTCTTTTGAAATGTTTTGTTTTCGGAGGTTTTTTTTTTCTTATACTTAGCAATTTTTTTTTTTTAGAAACGAATCATTGTGAAGGTATTCAAAGCAGAAAGAGGGTAAAATAAAGTAAATGAACCGATTTCAATTTGATTTACAAACAGTTTATATCTGCTCGTAATGACCATAATAATCGATCATATACACAATAAAACAAATTTTTTTTGTTACGTTAATAAAATGAAATTTAAATTATAAAATAATAAACTATCAAGTTTACCCTCCCACTACTTCAATTTGTTCGATCTCTCAATTTACTACTTTTGTTTATCCAAATTCAAAGTCGGGCATTATTACAAGAATAAAAATTACTGATCATAAATAAATTGAGTTTTGCTATTACAGCACTCGGCAAACTTGTTGCTGACAACCCGGATTGCTGGCAAGTATTCGGCGACAAATTTGCCGAGTGTCCTGTGAATTATGAAAACAGCTGTAAAATAAACTTGATTTTAATAACAAACCTCCAAATTACTAAAGAATTCCCTATGAAAAAAACGTTTAAAAAATTTCATCGTAAAATGTAGACGATAATTAATTAATTTTTCGAAAAATTAAATGAAAGAAATAATAAACGTTTCTTAGGCCTCAAGCAGAGAGGCAAAATACCACCTGGGATATTATTAATTTAAAGGCGTAAAAAATTATGATATTTATCATCTTTGATTAACCATTTTTATTAAACAATAGAGATAGAATCTCACATTCATAATTTTTGTTGATGAGAGTCAAAGAAAGTTTGCTGTGAAACAATTAATCACAATTACGTAAAAATACGTATAGCGGAACTAACAATTTTAAACCATACAATTACGTTTTTAATTTAAATATATAAAAAAAGGTGACCCTGCCATATAAATTATAGTTTTCACTATCAATACATACTTGATACTTTGTGTAACATACATATAAAAAAAATAAAATAAAAAAATTTAACGAATAAAAAAAAAAATCCGGGCTTCATTTTAAAATTATTATGTGCGAGAATCTAAATATTTTTTTATGTTCGGTCTTACTAAAATTAGTTAACCAGTTGTATCAATTGGAAAAATAACATAAAGTCGTATAACCATCAATAATGAAAAAATTCTATCTTGTAATAATTGTAGAATCTGAATAGGATGCCTAATACTAGTTCAATCCCTTTTGAATCACCGAATCCTTTCCCCACTAAACTTAAAAGTTAGACAATTAAGGATTAATTAATTAGATTTCATAAATAAAAAAAATTAAATGAACTGTCAGTACCTATTCAAAATCTTTTCACTGGATACTGAAAAGGATAACTACCTTCCCGTTGTGAGAGAGTTCTATAGAGTAAGTTGAAGAAGAATGTCAGAAAAAGGTCCCAACCTACTTTCTACTTTCTTTTTTTTTTTTAAAAAAAAAGGACTTTTCTTTGTCAGTAACTTTTTGGCAACGAGGGCGCCTGACATCTCATACAACAAGTTTTGAAGATAATTGATGGAAGAAGTGAAAATAGTGGAGTTCATTCTTTGAGAAAAATGGAGATAATTGTGAAAAATGTGAGTATGACTACGGATCAATTCGGAAATGTTAAAGGATAAAAAAAAATCCAAATGATCGGTACAAAGTCCAAACTAATGAAACTGAACATCTCGGATTTCCTACAATCTCAAGTTTAGGTTAGTGTATGATTATGATAAAAAGTCTCACATCTCTCTCTGGATTTCATTTACAAAGTCTTCCGGATTAGTGGGAACTTATATGACGGACACATGCAATAAAACTTGTGTATTAAAATCAATAAAATTTCATTCAGTAGTCAGCAAAATAATTTTCGGTAAAATATCGTAAATTATCCGTAGAAAGACGTTTGTTTGCAAAACATATCGAATAGATAAACAAAAAGGTTTGATTCTTAAAAAAAAAATTAACTTTAAAAGAAATGCTTTTTTTATAAATGCATACTGGTATGTTTGTTATTGTATATGGAAAGTTAATAACTAAAATAATATTGGAATAAAAAAAAAAGACAACTTTCTTACCTACACGAAAATTGATTAAACAATGAAAAACTGAATTTCGACGAATTCGACGGTTTGGTCATTTAAAATCATAATTCAGAGAACTAACGGTATAAATCTAAATGGAAATGCGGACGATCAGAAAAAAAAAATGGTTGGAAAATTTTTTAATAATTTTAAATGAAGCGTAACTTGATTTTATAACCAAATTGTGGGGACGATGTTTTATCCAGACACGAACCTTGTATTTCGGTCACATTTAAAATCATACCGATACGATATAAGACAGGATTTTTATACAATCAATTGTGTACGAAGTGGAAATTCCTGATTTTTCGGCAAAACTAATTTTGACTAGAGCGAAGCTAATTTTTCTTGATATAAGGTTGTCATTCAATACGTTCGGCAATGCAATTATTGTTACTAATGAATACTTTTAAGAAAATGGGAGAAAATCTACCAAAAAAAAAAAAAATTTTATTGAGTTTCTACTTTAAAAATTATATCATCCCCTTTCTACTTGATTTGGTTAATCAAGGAGACACATTTTATTAAATTTTTAAATTAGCGATTTGTTTTTTGCTTTTTTTTAATCAAAGAAGGTAAATCCCATGATATGGGATCTTTGCAATAGAAAGGTGGGAAACAGCCAGAAAATTCAATTTTAATTTAATATGCCAAATATGATTTTAGGTCAAAATATGTTCAGGTTTAGCATTAACTCAATTTTTATTTTCCAGCTTTTCTATTGCAAAGGTCTATATGATCATCGGGGGATCAAAAATCCTCGGACATTTGATATTTGACCAAAATATGCTAATACCTAACCCCAATTAACCTAACTAGCCCTAACGAAACCAAACCCTAACCCTAATCCAATTCTAACTGTGACAAATTGGTATGTGACAAATAAGGTTTAGCTACTCAAAAAAACTCTGTCCTCTGAATGAATAGTAAAAATGTAAAAGACGTGATACTATGTGACAAATATTTTATTATATAATCAAAATCTCTTTTGAACCTATTAGCACCTTAAAATTATATATATATATATATTATATAATTTTAAGCTGCAATTGATTATCCATGCGAGAAACAAAAAAAAGAGCGCCGATATGTAACTTTAGTCATTTTTCATATAGATACGCTATCCGAATTTGTCAATATTTAGCAAAATAAAATTCTATAGACCAAAGATTTTGGAATAAATACTTTTGCAATAGTTATATGATATGTTAATTTTGGCAAAAGGTGACTTGTCAAAAATATGCATTTATTATATCGCAAATTAAAATCGGAAATAAAATTTCTTTGTTAATTTTCAATAATTGCTTGAACTATACTTCATAATATTATTAAGTTGATTATTGGGAAATTTTAAAAGAAAAATGATTTATTTACATTTATAAGTCAACATATAATTTGTGGTTACTAATATACATTTCAAATTCAATAGTTGAAGGTTCGATCGAATAAAGCTGATCAACGATCTCACATTTTTTAATTTTACACGTGATGAGCAATAATATTCATTGAAGGTTTCTATAATAAACAAGCCTTTTTTGCTCAGAATACGCGCGGGGAGCCCTGCTCGGGGTTATGATATATCGTGAGCCTTCAGATATTCGGATGTATTTTTTTTTTATTTTATCAGGTCTTTTATTTAGTGGTTAGTTCAGAATTTCGTTAGACCTTTTTGGTTTATGTGTGTAACTGGTTGAGAACATGTTTTCATTGATTTTTTGTTTACAGTTAATGCAAAGGCATTCTGGATTGAGGATTAGCGTCGTGATTCTGGAAGACCATTGATGTTGAAGTTTGATGTATGTAAATTTTGGTTATATTATCTGTCATAAGAAAGGTTATCTCTATATTTTTGTTATTTGTGTCTTTTATTACTACTCCGATGCTCCCATTTCATATTTAATGTTTGAAGAGTTTATTGTTTAAGTACATCATTCGCGCACCTTCTTGTATTATTATAAAGTTTGGTAAGTTGGTATGACTTTTGAAATGAAGTTAGTTATTTTCGTTGTTGATTATCTAGTTGTTGAGATTATCTATAGGTTTTAATATAATGATTTCTGGATTTTATTACTTAATAGTTAGTTTTTACAGATGAAGGTGTTGATTTCTTGTGCAGTTTTACAAAGGCTAATGATGTATGGTGAGCTTATCATTGCATTTAGGTTGGTTGATTCAGAGATATTTTGGTTTATCATTGATTTCGATTTTTTGGAGAGTTGTTTAAATCTCAATTCTTAGAGAAGATTGTAGAAGCCTGGATCATTTTTTGTCATTTTGGTTGTGATAAGAAGAGAGAAAAAAATAGTTTCCAGATCGGTAAGTAAATTATTTGTTGTCCATTGACAAAGGTAGTTGGGCGAGGTCACCATTGGAAATCCTCCAAATGGTTTATGATTTTGTGTAGTAAACTGAATATGTTGCTTATAAAAGTTAACAGTTTACTGAATATCATAGAGGTTTCTTCAATTATGATTGCTTTTATTTTTAGCAGCTCTATTTTGGATTTTTTATCATCTAATATTAGTGTTGATAATGATCGTTATATTGTCCAGTTTTGAAGGTAGAATAAATGGTTTTGCTCTTATGTTTTAGGCGGATATTCCAGTTGAAGTTAATAATATACAGTATATATAGAACTCTGAAGCAGGTCAGGTTAACCTGTTTACCTAACCTGACCTGACCTGAAAATCCAGGTCAGGTCAGTAGATTTTCAGGTTAATATCAGATCAGGTCAACAGGTCAAACTAACCTGACCTGACCTGACAAAATTCAGGTTAAACAATTATCATTCTTGAATGATGTTTTATTGTTTAATTAGAATGATTCATTATCATTATTGAATGATAGTTTTATCATTCGAGAATGATATTTTATCATTAGAGAATGATGTTTTATCATCTAAGAATAATAGTTTTATCATTCAATTAGAATGATTCATTATCATCTGAGAATAATAATTTTATTGTCTGATAATAATGATTATTGTTCAAGAATAATATTTTATTGTTCAATTAGAATGATGATTTATTATTTAAGAATGATATTTTATCATTCATGAACGATGTTTTATCATTCTTAAATGATATTTTTATCATCTTTAAACAATAATTTTATCATTCAAGAATTATATTTCTATCATTTGTGAATGATGTTTTATCATTCAATTAGAATAATTTGTTATCATTTGAGAATAATGATTTTATCATTCTTGAATGATATTTTATCGTTCAATTAGAACGATTCATTATTATTTAAGAATAATGGTTTTATCATTTAAAAATGATAATTTATCATTTGAGAATGATGATTTATCATTTGAGAATGATGATTTATCATTTGAGAATGATGGTTTTATCATTCAAGAATGATGTTTTATCATTCAATTAGAATGATAATTTATCATTTAATTAAAATAATTCGTTATTATTTAAGAATGATGATTTTATCATTCAAAAATGATGGTTTATCTTTCAAGAATGATAGTTTTATCATTCAATTAGAATGATTCATTATTATTTAAGAATGATGATTTTATCATTCAAAAATGATGATTTATCATTTAAGAATGATAGTTTTATCATTTAAAAATGATGTTTTATCATTCAATTAAAATGATAATTTGTTATTCTTAAACGATAGTTTTATCGTTCTTGAACAATATTTTTAACATTCTTTAATGATATTTGTATTGTTCAATTAGAATGATTCATTATTATTTGAGAACAATAATTTTATCATTCAAAAATGATGATTTATCATTCAAAAATAATGATTTATTATTCAAAAATGATGATTTACCATTCAAAAATAATGATTTATCATTTAAAAATGATGGTTTTATCATTCAAAATAATGTTTATAATTCGATCAGATTAGATCAGGTCAAATTAAAATTTAAATCAGATCAGATTTTTGTTTGACCTGACCTGATCCTCTCAGTTCAGGTAACTTGATTGACCTAACCTGAACTAACCTATTCAGAACTCTAAGTATATATTTAATTTATTTTTTAAATTAAAGCAAAAATAAAAGAATTTTTTTAATTTAATTAGAATATTTATTTTAACATATATTTACATTAAATTTATAATTTTTTAGGATGAATTTACTAATAATTAATATAATTTTGTTTTCAATCAATTTGATTAATTATATGATAATTAGTAAAATTAAATATAGCTTATGAATTCATATTTATCAATCTGTATGTAGTAATTTTTGTTAGCATTACATTGCTAGAAGTTGTTTTAATTAGTAGCAAATATATATGTCTTTTTATTTGCATTTTTCTTTTCGTCTTATTTTTTTTTATAGCTTATAAATAACTAAGAGAATATTTTTTTTTATTTAATTTTTTTATTTTTTAGTTTAAAAAATTATTTTTAGTTCAAAAAATATGATAAAGGTTTTAGATTAAAGTTTTAGATCATAAAAAAACTATTTCATTTTTTTTTATTTCTATTATTAGTTTAAATTTCTGTTGATTTCAGTAAATGGCGCATTATTTGTTTTATTTTATTTGTTATTTATATTAGTCTAGTTTCATTAGTACTGTTCTTTAATCTTATTATATAGGTACTTTTTTTCATGTATATAAAAAAAATAACAAAAAATTTAGCCAATTTTTTTTCTGAAAGCAAAACTAAGTATTTTTAAATTATTATTTAATTTAATTTATTAAATTAATAAAGTAATACTAAATTAAATAAAGAATAATATGTTATTTTTTACAATATATTTTGTAAAAAATGTTGATCATTTGAATGTAGAAGCAGAAGAATGTTTTTTTATAGTAACTGCCTTTTTTTTAGTTTCTTTCTTTTCAAAAAAATTAGTTTTTTAAACTGATGTTTTTCTTGGTTCATGATTATTTCAGAGCTGATTGTTTTTAATAATCTCTAATAGTTTCTAAATAAAACTATATGATAATGATCAAGAATTATACAAAACATTTTCTTTCTTGTACTACTAATCCATAACAAATATAGAAAAGGAAAATCTCAGCCAAATATTTGATCATTCAATCATTTTTCAAATATTTCAGATAAAAAATTAGACTAAACCAAAAACAGATTAGAGCAGTTTCATGAAACTTAAGCCATTTTTTATATGTATTGTCAACAGAAGAAATTGCAACTCCAAATATCACGTGGGATATGTCAATCAATAATGATCTCACGTTAGATGATGTCACTACTGT
>CAJVPQ010003999.1:0-10088 GCA_910591825.1 Funneliformis caledonium | reverse complement strand
GTCCGACAATGAAAATCCGTTGTATTGTAAAATTCGTTATATCAAAATTCGTTGTAGAAAGAGTTGACTGTAATAAAAATTATTTTATTTTTATCTTATTTATTAATAATTAAAATAATTTTTTTATATAAAAAAATATATTTTATTTGAATTTAAATTTATAATAATTTTATATTATAAATTTTATTATTATATATAGCTAAATAATTATTAATAATAAATAAATCAAAAAAATTTTTTAATTAAATTATCTTATTTTAAAAAATATATTATCTGACATATAATGAAAAATTTTTTAATATAAATCAATAGAATTGACATATCTATCTATCTAATATATGATTATTTTATGATCACTATATTAATTTATTTTAATCAACATATCTATAATTATTATTATATTAGATTTATTTTAATCAATATACCTATTTATCTAGCATATAATTTTATTAATTAAATTTTTTTTAATTGTATTAATAATTATATTTTAAAGTTTCTTAATTCTAGGTATATAATAGTTTAATTAATTTAGTATAAAAAGATTTATATTTTTTTATATTCTTAATAAAATATATAAATTATAATCTAAATTATAGATTTAGTTATAAATATTTATTAATTTAAAATATATATCTAAAATTAATATACAATAATAATTAAAATTTTAAATATTATAGATTTAATTAAATAGTTATATATAATCTTAAAATCTTATAACTGATATTTTTAATAAGCTTATGAATAAAAAAATTTTAAAAACCTAGAAATATTATATTACATTATTATGATTTTTTTTTAACTGTCTAATTAATAGAATTTAAAGTAATTTTATAATAAAATTCATAAAATTTTACTAAAAATATCAATTATAAGTTTTCAAGATCTTTATTATATACATTAAACTTTAATTATTAATATAATTAAATAAATTAATAAGTAAATAATTATTTTATTAAAAATATTTAATTTAAATAATAAAATTAAATATTTATTATATTATTGAATTATTATTAAAAATTAATAAATAAATAAGTATTTTATAACAATTAATATTTAAAAATTATTTAAAGTTTTTATAAGATATTAAAATAAAATAAATTTATATCTTATTAAATGTAAAAACTATTTTTAAAATATATAAGTAAAATAATTTTATTTTATAAAAATATCAAATATAGATATTAAATAATTATAATAATGTAATTTAAAAGAATAAATTTTAATTTTAAATTTTTATATTTGATAAATAGAAATACTATTAATAATTTAGAAATCTTTAAATAATTAATAAAAATATTATAAATCTAGAGATAAAAGTTTATTAATATAAATTATTTATCTTTTAAAAATAAATTATTAATATAATATTAAAAAGATTTTAATTTATAATATTATATATAAATATATTAAATTTTATATTTAAATTTTATTTAAATAATATTTAACATAATAATAATTTAAATATCTTATTAGATAAATATTAAAGTAATTAAAAAATTATCATATTTAGATAATTATTTATTAATTACTATAATTATTAATATTTAACTTAATAAAAATATTTTTTAAAACTATTTATTATTTTAAAGTATTAAATATAAAAATTAAAGATATATTTATATATTTTAAAAAAATATTATTATATAAAATTAATAAATATAATTTTAAATTTAGTTTATTTTTTTTATATATAATTAACTTTTTTTAATATATGTATTAAAATAATAAACAATTGTATATTAAAGTATTTTATTAATTAATAACATTTTTAAATTTATAAATTTATTATATTATATATCAAATTCTAATTAAATTTTATATGATTTAATTTTCTTTTAGATAAATAAATTTTAATCTTTTTAAAAAAAAAAAACCTATTTTTTAAGTTAGTTTATAATTAAGCTTTTTCTTAATTTAAAAAGCATTATTTAGTAATACTTTTATATAATTTTGTGCCGGAAGTCAAAATTTTTCGTGGATTTGTATCACGTGATTAGTAATTGATCAATGAAAAATGAGATATTAGTCATTGTAGTTTTAAAATTATAATAATTCAGGCTGAAATTATGATTAATTACTATAATGCCGGCTCGAATTATCATAAATTTCAATCAATAATATATGTTTCAAATTCAGGACGATCATATGAAATTATCCAATTTTAAATGTCTATAACTTTTTATATAGAAGTGTACATTTATATTGTTGAGTATAGACTTCCTGCACCTAATAATTAAACAAATAAATAAAATGATTTAAACCTTTATAATAATATTTATTATTTATCAACTTTTAAAATAAACACGGTAATATGATTTTTAAAAAGCTATAATATTACATAATATACCTTATTCTATAAAAGTAATGAAAATAAATCATTATAAACTATAACTTTAAATAAAAATAATATAAAAAAAATAGTTATAAACTTAAAATAAATAATATATTTTTTACCATCATATTATTTGTAAATAGGCGATCAAAATATTTATTGTTTATTGAAATTTATTTTTTTTTTTTTTTTTTAAAAATTGTAAAATTATAGTAAGTATATATAATTTATATTTTACACGGGGTGAACGTTAGCTATGTGTCTTCAAAAAACTTATTATTGAGAGTATAACTTGGGAAACGCGGGGTTTCAATGAAGATAGTTTCGTTTTTACTAATAGATGTTATTATGTTTCACAAAATATACAATTAGAAAATCTCCCGGATACCCAGATACGTTAGATCTTGTAATTGTAATCCTTAAAGAAATAGTAAATTAAATTTTTTTCGAGAATCATTAAACTGTTATTGGTGCATGCATTTTTATTTCTTTGTGAACACTAGGCCTAGTGAACATCAACTCATGATCACGTGATTATTATTATTGCAATTTATAAAGTAGGATATCGGTTATTATCGTTATGTTGTTCAATCAAAATGAAATTTCTTAAAATAACCCGTAAAGTTCAAACATTCAACATGAGATGAATTGTTATATATAAATACTTTAATTTATTCTTATATTTACTAAATCGCGTAAAATGTTATGATAGAGTCATGTGATATATTACATAATAAAATGAGAAAATTCTTAATTAATAGAAAAAATTTATCTATTATTAAATTATTTACAATTGTGTAAGGAAAAGGGAAATAATTAATTATATAAAAAGTAATGGATATTTTGATTTTTAATAAATATAATGTTAATTCCCTTCATATGTGTGAACATAGAATTTGAGGAGTTTTTCCGTACAGTCTCCATCCAGCAAACCAATATATTCTCTTGCTTTTAAATTTTTCAGAGAAAAATTCTTAAATCAAAATTTGATTATCATGAAAAGGCAACAAAACAATGTAATTCATGAAAAAAAAACCCGATTCCGTCACGTAACAAATTATGCCTGTCTTTGAATTAAGAATTTAAAAAATATTGAGATTTGGTAAATGGATTTTCCGTTAAAACCCAGAAAAAATTCGTATCCATTGGATTTAATATAAACTGATTCTTGGTATTTGACATATAAAATCTTATAGTGAATGAATTGTACTACCAAAATATTTGATTTTTTTTCATAATGTTTATGAAATGAAAATGATTGTAATTTTTATTATTTTAAAGAATGAATGTGTTGGGTAGTCAATTCCATTATCTTAGAATGTCGCTATTGTCGACACGAGCGGTTTTTCTCGGGTTTATATAAAAAATTAAATATTAAATATTTTACATAGTTTAATTTATGTGCTTTTAAAGTAATTTTGACTCAGGTAAATATTGATTCATTGAAGATAGATAAGATGCAAGTGTAAATATATTTAAACTTCCAAATATATTTATTTTTTTTTGTGAGAGTATTTTTGCAAATTATCATGAGATTGTTTCTTTGTCATGATGGGCTGGAACTTCTTGTAAATCATTGCCTTGAATTTTAGAAACAAAGAACTTTTTAATCGTAAATAAGAAAGTAAATTAGGGAGTTAAATTTGAAATTATTAATAAAATAAAAGAATTCAAAAAAGGGCATATTGATTATATTATCAACGTTAGGACCAATTGAATAAATACAAATAAAATTTGTTTCTCCGATGTATTTTTTTTTTTTCAATGATATGCAAAGTAGGCATCAATGAATTCCTAATTCTTTCTTTTTAATTACTTCCTTTTACTTCTAAAATTTTACCAACTTGCTCTATATATCGAAACGAAGGGTTTTCTTTGTTAAAAAAAATATAAAAAGTAAGTCATAATTGTAATAGATTCGTTAGAATTAAACAAGATGGGTTCACGACAGATAAACAAATTATTGTAGGCCAAAAATGGTCGATGTACTGTTTTTGATCCCCATTTAATCCATTTAATTATATAAAAATACATTTTGTACGATGCCACGTGCAAATATAGGCGCAGTAAAATACTCTATTTTGTTCTTTAATAATAATAATTCCCATTAAATTAACAAATATTAAAAGTTCACAATAAAGGATTCATTAAACGGTTCGTAATTGAAGTTTATTTCTGTACTCTAATAAACATATAATTATTTAAATTATCAAAATTTCGAGGAGATGGTTTTTGAAACGGTAGTTGAGGATCTCGGTTACCCGAGTCGATGAATGTGTGATGTAGATCGGTAAAAATTGCTATTAAACAATCTGATTGGTCTATAAATAAAAATTTTTTAAACTTTTGTGACCCCAAAATTATTAAAATTATTGTAGGCTTTATTTGGGTTATCATTATTTCATTGATGCACTGGTTTGTTTTTTTTTTTCTGTGGGTAAAATGCATAAAGAATTGGTAGTCCATTGACGAGAACATTTTATCCCGAAGTTGTATAATCTCAGACATTTAAGGTATTGTGCTTTTAAACTTTTTTTCTTGAATTTTTATCCTTAAATGCATCGGAAAGTTTTAATCTGTATTATAATTAGATTTTAATACCTTTATAATCATAAATAATTTCATTATATAGTAAAAAAACGCTCGTAATACAGAACATTGCTGATCATTATATGTCACATGATCATTTCATATTATTTTCCACATGATCTAGTCTTGTCAGAATTTTTGGTCAACTTTTTAACCGAAATTTAAATACTATTGCTATTTCTAATGAATTAATGGTTAATATAAATCGAAGATCATATATTATTTTACAGTAACTGTAATAATTTTTTTTAATAATAAAATATTATTTTTTATTTACTTTTTATATTGAATCTTTTATAATCTGTTATTTCTATTGTATCATCTTCTAACTTATTAGCATTCTAGAAATTAAATAATAGCTTTATAAAATAGAATTATTTTTAAAAAATTAGGTAAAAGGTTTCAAATATTTGTTTGCAAATAAATAAATTCAAATATTCAAAATTATATAATTAATATTTGAATATTTGAAAATCATTAATTATCAAAAATTATTTCAAAAGTCAAAATTGATTTCAAATAAATTAATAACCAAAAATCAAAAAAATAAAAATTACAATTAAAATTAAATTAAAAAATAGATAAAAATGAATATTTATCCAATCAAAAATAAATATAAATAAAAACAAATCAAATAAAATAAAATTGATATTTAATTTTTTAAATGATTTTTAATATTTGAAATTTCAATATTCATTTGATATTTTTAAATATTTAAAATGATATTTTAATTTTAAATAAAAATTCTATATAGTATTTATTTACATTAAATATAATACTAAAAGTTTTAATTTAACATTTATTTCAAATTTTAGTAATAATCTTTTATCATGTAATAAATAAAAATTTAAGTTTTTTATGTAATTAAATTAGGATAATATAATACAACAAATTTTTTAAGTTTTTTAAAAAATATTAATCAAATAAAAAAAGATTAAAAAATATTAAAAAAGAATTCTATAAAGAAACTTTTGAAAAATCTGAAAAAATAATCTAAAAGCTAAGTATTATATTATTTTCTTTATTATAATGCTATTATCTTATTAATCTTCTATTTTCTTTTAATATTTTCAAATATTAGCAATGTAAATTTATATTTATTAATAGTCCATTTGACAATCTTACCTTCTAATTCTTTATTATATATTATATCTTTATAATTTATATATAAACATATGAAAAGTTATTATAAAAATACTATCACAAATCTTGAAAATATTTTTTAATAGGTTTATATAGTTGTAATTATATAATTCTCTAATTTCATATTTCACAAAACCTTAATATTACTCTATAAAATTATATTTGAAATAAAATTTAAATACTATTTAAATATATTTTGATCTAATAATAATTCTTTTAATACTAATTATTACTTAAAAAATTAGTTTATAACATTATTTATTATATATTTTTTATAATATATTTTATATATATTAAATTAATTCTTTTATAAACTAAAGAAGGCTAAAATTGGATTTCTTAAGCACTTTTTTAATTTCCTTTAATTTTCTATTTAATAATTATTTAAAAATATTATAGACTCTATATATTTATCTTCATATTCATTATACTACCTATTATATATTATAAATTATTTTTCTTCAAATTTATTTTTATTGTAATCAGTATATTTTCTATTATAATTAACTAATCAAAACAAAAAATATTAATATATATAAAAAATATAATTAATACTTAATATAATAAATTTAATATTTGAACTGATTATAAAAAAATTTATTATAATATAACAAATTATTCATTATAATAGATGATTACTTATTTTATTGTATAATACCTAATATATAATATTTTAATTATAATATAATTAATATAATTTTACTATGATATAATAAAGTTAAATTTTTTAAAAATATTTTCATATTGTTTTGTAAATTTTAGTAATATTTTATAAAGATCAAAAGATATTTTTATGTTATTTTTTTTACAAAATAAATTGTGATAATATTTAATTTATTATATAGAAGTTAAATAATTTAATAATTTATTTTATCTGAGAAATCATAACTTTTAATAAAAACAGTTTATAAATTATAAATTTATATATTTTTAATAAATTCTCTTAAAAAAAAAAAAATATTTTATTTATATTTATAATTATCAAACTACTAGTATTAATATCTGATAATTAACAGATTACAGTTTTATTTTTAAGTATATTTTAACTTTAAAAAAGTAAATACATATATTTAATATAAATCTAAAAAATTAATTAAATATGTTTAATTATTATCTAATCTATTTCAAAATTTTATTCTGAAAAAAATCATAATATCTACAGTCATGCTTTAATAAAATAAAATAACTAAAGCTTCATATAAACTAGCTTGACTTGGCTTATTACTGGCTCAAGCTGAGCTACTTTTTTCTGATTTAGCTTAGCTCAGCTTAGAAAATCAATTGATAAGCTAAACCAAGTCAAGCTAGCTTATAAGTTAGCTCGTTCAGAAATATTTTTGAAATGATTCCTTTTGAAAAAAACATTTTTGAAATAATTTCCTTGAAGGAATTCGTTTTCAGAACGTTTCTTGAAGGATTTCATTTTCAAAATGTTTTTCTTAAAGGATTTAGTTTCTGAAAGTTTTTCTTGAAGGATTTTATTTTTAGAACATTTTTCTTAAAGGATTTCATTTCTGAAATGTTTTTCTTAAAGGATTTCATTTCTGAAACGTTTTTCTTGAAGGATTTCATTTTCAAAATGTTTTTCTTAAAGGATTTCATTTCTGAAACATTTTCCTTAAAGAATTTCATTTCTAAAATGATTTCCTTGAAGAATTTCATTTTCAGAATGATTTCCTTGAAGGATTTTGCTTCTGAAGGGATTTCCTTAAAGAAAATCATCTCTATGACTTTTTCTTTAAAGGAATCGCATCTGGAATCAAAATCCTTCAAGAAAATTACTCTGAAATGAATTCCTTTAAAGAAATTTAGTCCCAGTTGCATATTTCTTTAAGAAAATGCTGCTAGATATATTTTTCTTCAAAGAAAATGTTACTGGAGCCATTTTTATTTAAGTAGAATGCCATCAAAGCATTTTTTCTTCAAAGAAAAACCTCTTTTAGATTTATTTACTTCAAAAAAGAAAATGTAAGCCAATGAGCTAAACTGCGACATGAGTTAAGCCACAATATAAGCTAGCTTATTTAGCTCGTATTTTATTTATAGTAACTCAAGCTAAGCTTAAATGAGCTAACTCATTTAGCTTACAAGCAGCTCAGCTTATTGCAAAATTCTAGAAGTAGCTAATCTAGCTGATCATGCCTTTATTATAAAAATCTTTATTAACACTATAATAAATTATTCATTATAATAAATAATTACTGATTTTATTTCATAAATATAATTTATGATATAATTTTTCTAGAAATATTTTCACATTATTTAGTAAATTTTAGTCATTTTATTTTAATATGTGGGGTCTTTGCAATAGAAAGGGAGAAAACTCCAAAAAAATTAAAATTTTAGTTTATAAGTCAAAAATGTTTCAAATACTATAATTTGTTCAGATTTATTATTAACTCATTTTTTATTTTTTTTTGAGTTTCCTCCCTTTCTATTGCAAAGGTCCATGCAATCTATTAATCAATGTATAATAATTTTATTAATTTATTAATTTTTTTTAAAAAAATTCAATTTATCATTTTTTTTAAAATAAAAAAAATAAAATAAAAATAAAATAAAATAAAAATAAAAGAAAAGAAAAAATAAAATAAAATGAAAAGAAAATGAAATAAGATAAAAAAATAAAATTAAAAAAATTAAACAAAATGAAAAATGAAATTAAAAAAACTAAATGAAATGAAAAATAAAATTAAGAAAATAAAATAAAATGAAAAAATAAAATTAAGTAAACAAAAAGAAATTATAAAACAAAATTAGAAAAATAAGACAAAATGAAAAAATAAAATTAAACGAATAAAATAAAAGAAAAAATGAAATTAAACAAATGAAACAAAAATGAAAAAATGAAAATTTTAAAAAATTAAAATAAAATGAAAAATTTTTTTAATAATTATTACCTTACAAGTACATTATGATTTTATTATATATTTTAATTTTGCTTCATAAATATATCATGATTTTGCCTTATATTTCAGATTTGCCTCATAGTAAGCAAATTATAATTTCTTCTTCAAGTATGTCTCGATTCTAAAAAATAAATATTTTTAATATAAATCTAAAAAATCATTTAAATATTTTAATTATTATCTAAGCTATCTTAGAATTAAGTCTTAAAAAGATCATATAATCTTTCTATATATAAATCTATCTCTCATCTTTTTTTACTCTATTTTAATAATCGCAAAAGTTCTAAAAGATATTAATTATACTATTAAGTTATATTTATTATTATATTATTATTTATTTATATTATAATTGTATATTAAATTTCTCTATTTTAACTCATATTAGCAAGTTAAATATGTTATATCTTATCTTCAATTTATTCATCAAATCACACTTTGCTAAAACTCTATTTTATTGTCTCTTTACCTGATATAATATTCTTTATTTCTCCTTCTTCTTTCATCAACTAATAAATTGATTTCGTTATCTTCTCAAATTATTCTTGTGATCATTTTGCATTTAATTTAAAAAGATTTAAAGAAATAAAATTAAGTGATTTAAAGGTAGATTTAAGATTTAAAAGGTAAAAAATTATATGATAGTAAAAATACTTTACTTTATAAAAAATTTATCTATTTGATTTGATATCTTGTAAAATTTTTTACTCATGATTGAAATAATACAATCTTGATCAAAATTCTAATTTGTATTAAAACAAAAGTTAAAATAATAATTTAAGCATCATATTATAATTGTACATTATATTATTTATAAAATTAAATCAATCAAAAATAAATTAATAAAAATAATGTAATTTCTCAATACAATTCAATAAAATTTCAATAAAATTTTAACACAATTATGAGAATGTTATTTAGTCAATATATCAAAATTTCTTATAAATATAATATCATTTTATTCTGTTAAAAGTAAAAAAATAAACTATAAATGTTATTAACTATTATTATATAACCTTCCTAAATTACTATTCAATTATAGTGTCACCGTGGAATTCTTCAACTCAGGGTGATCACGTTATCAAGTCTCTACTCGAAATTTCTAACTGCAGTTTACT
>CAJVPQ010003998.1:0-10092 GCA_910591825.1 Funneliformis caledonium | reverse complement strand
GTACAAACTACTAAAATACTTTCATCTGCAAAATATCCTATGCTTTCTTCTTCTATACCAATATATAATTATTTAATAAATAGACTTGAAGCATATTGTGAAAATTTAAATAGTTCTAATGACATAGTAATTGCTATTAAAATAAGATTAAAGAAACTTGAGTTATATTATAAACAATTTGATGAAACTACTATGTATACAATTACTACTGGTAAAAAATATAAAATAGTAAAATTTTTTTACAAACTGAATAATAATATAGATAATTTTATAGTGCTTGATCCACAATTTAAGTTGGATTACTATGAAGACAATAAGTGAAAATAAAATTTTATTTGATATACAAAAGAAACAGTTCTTAATGTTTATAATACTAATTATGCATCTGGTTATATTAATGTAGAAGTTGCTAATAATAATGATGATGATGAATTCTTAAATCACATTTTTGGTAAAAAGAACAATCATCAACAAAATGAAGTAGAAATGTATTTAAAAAATTCTCAAGCAGATCAAAATCAAGATGTTTTATTGTGGTGGAAGGTATATATTTAAAAATAATTATTATATTTTATTTGATTTAATTTTACTAATTCATTAATAAACATATATAGTTAAATGAAGTAGAGTATTCACACCTAGCAGCAATAGCAAGAGATTATTTTGCAATTGCAAGTAAAAAAAATTTATTCATTTTAACGTTACTAAATATTAGTTAATAAATAATTTTTAATTTAGTTACAAGCGTTCCAGTAGAACAGATCTTTTCTAGCGAAACTGATTTGATAACAGCAAAAAGAAGCAATCTCAAAAAAAATACAATTCACGCCTGTATGTGTTTGAAGTCATGGTGGGAGTAAAGAGGATTTAATTAGAATATGTTTTATAATTTTATCATAAAAATTTAAATAAAACTTAATTAGAATCTGTTTTTGTAAAAGTTATGCAATATATATATTATTGTCTTGCTGATCATAAATAAATTTGTTAAAAATTTTATTTGACCTGAGTTATCTAGGGATCAAACTATAACGGATCAGGTCAGGATCGGGTTTTATAAATATTAATCCAGGTATTTTTACAGGTTGATTTTTATAAACGGGTCAAGTCTGAGTACATCCTCAAACCTGACCTGATTCAACCCTTTCAGAATACTAGTTGTACATAATCTAGTAGTTACTTCACAAGCTATATCTATATAACCATGTCTGCGATTGTAACAAAGTACGTTGCAGAGCACAAACTCAGTAAAGATATGAGTAATGAAGAACTTAGCCAGCACGTTCTAAAATTACTCGAGCTTTTGACAGATAAACTAAAAAGAGACAAGAGCCATCAGCGCTTTCAAAAAGGTATAATTTTAGCAGAGAGCAGGCGTTTGTATTAGTCACTGATCAGAGAATTTATCGAAGTAGAAGTTGAGTATCCCCAAAGAAGGAAGGATAAAGTAGGAGAAGTTAATATATGCCAAGTATCTGACATCATCTCAGACAGAGAAACTATTGAAAGTATAGTCTAGCGTATTGTCTGAGATAATCTTAGCAGGAACTTAATGCTCCAGAAAAAATAATTTCTGTTACATTAGATGACAAAATAACCTATGCATCTAACAAGATTTAAAAGGAGCGTAAGGTTCAACGTGAAAATAAAGGGATTGATTTTCCAGACCACTTCTCGTTAGAATCAGTTAAAGAAAGATTGGATGGGTATGACATATCCAATATATCTAATCTACAAGCTCTAGCAGATGTAATAATAATGCTCTGCATCCGTCTCACTGAAATTAAAGACTTGCACATTTCTAATGAAAGTGTAACTGGATATTCAAAAAACTGAGAATAGCAGAATAATCCTCAGATATTTAGATCGTTAGAAAGAGATGAAGAGCGGGCTAAACTTCTCCTTACTTGAATTCAGGATGTAATTTCTTCTAGACAGTTGAGGGATCCAGAAGTACGAGAGGTTAAATAGTTTAATACATTTCTGAAAAAAGATAGATTTCTTCCTGAAACTGGTAAACCACTGCTCCCTAGCTATTTACGCAAATTAGAGGTGATATTTGCAGTCATTTTGAATGATGTGAAGAATTTATCAGAGGCTATGACAATTGCTAGTCAAGCCCTTCAAAATTTACCAGACAACCATGCCTCTTCAGCATAAAACTATACTATAGTAAATTATCAGTTAAGGGGAAAACCGTATCATCAGGCAAAAGCATTCAAATTCTTTGATAAAAACTAATCATATATATGGGTTAGAGGGTTAGAAGGGCTGAGCGTGTCAAGCTTAAGGCTGAGAATATTGAGTATGTCAAGCTTAAGGCTGAGATTTCCAAGTTTGAAGCTGAGAGTATTAAGCTTAAGCTGAGAATACTAAGTTTCTAAATTTTATCAAAAAGGATTACACTGATTTTGAGGCCTATATAGTAAAATTAAAGCATCTTAGTTTAGAATAGCCAGATCGTTTTGAAAATATTGAGGCTATGATTATTGAGATCAAGACTCAGAATGCAGAAAATAAATCAATTATAGAAAAATATGAAAAGGAATTGGAATGTAAGAAAAATCGCAAATTTCAAACTAGATGCATTCAGATAGCTAAGAAAATTCTTAATAAGGAGCCTATGATTGAATATCGCTCTTCTTTTTTTAATGGATTAGAGATTAATGCCTTCTTTCAAAAATATCGAATTGCATTAGAAGTGCAGGGGGCTCAGCATCGGCTTCATAGCACTAGCTGGTATAAGGATGTCAAAAAACTCAAAGATATAGTTAATCGTGATCGGCAAAAACAATGCATGTGTCAAGATAATAGAATTTCCCTTCTTGAAGTATAGTACTACAAAAAATCAGAAATTGTCATTCCAAAAAGGATACGAAAATTAAGGAGTTTGTTTGTCTAGCATCCAAAAGTTTTAATCAATAATCTTATAATACATGTAACTCTACATTTAATTAGCAGATAAATATATATTAGTCAAAGTCCCGATTCTTAGAATACAGGTGAAGTTCTGTGGCTAATCTGTACATCTATTCTAAGTGATATGAAATGAATTAAAAAAAAATGTTAAAGCAAATTGACTGCATACTATAGGTATAGTGAAAGTCAGTTTGATAATCAACTATAATGAGTATATAAAATTTTGCTTAGTAATCAAAATGAAACACAATTTGTCTATCTCTCAGCTTTATATAGAAAATAGCAAGTAGGCTCAGGATAAATTTGGTTTCACTTATTATTTTTTGTTTACTAATTTCTATTTCCAAAGAACACACGTCTGACTTAATAAACTATGCAAACCATGGATAAAAAAGATCGTAATGGATTTCATAGATCCTTACAGGTGAATTTTTACATGAAAAAAAAAGTAAATAAAACAGTTAGAACTCAATATAACAAACTCTTTGGTTCACTGAAAAAATTCGCTGTCAAAATTTAATTTGTTTTGATATAATAATTTTTATATATATTCACAAAGACAAAATTTTAAAAAATCGTTTATCGTGAAATTTGTTATGTCGTATAGTCGTTCTAACTGTAGTTTAATTTATTATAGGCTGTCTTGGGAAATAATAAAAGAATTCTTGAATTCTGAAGAATATAATTCGTGATTTAACAAAACATTATTTTATGCAGGCTAAAGGGAATTGTAATACCTTATGGCCACGAAGGCAAGATGGTAAACTTACCATCTGGTTGTTCGATTCTTATCATCACTGTATGAACACAACAGCTCTTCTTTGGACATACAGCATAAGTCAATCTCCAAAAGTGAAATGCAATTACAAGGCAAATCCTCCAATGAAGAAATTTGAAAACCAGGTCACATATCTGAAGAAAATGCAGTTAGTCCTTGTGGGAAAATTACTGAAAATAGGGAATTGGAAGGAGGAAACTCCTCCAGCCATGGTAAATCTCACACTCTCCGCTTAGAAGGAGAGGGTCAGGAATTATTTTTTCAGGGTATCAATTCATAAAAAGACTGGAAAATGAAAGCAGAGAACAGAGATATATAACACGATTGAACAAGTAGGGGAAGAGAGAATAAAAATGATGAAAACAATGTATTTAAATGTTCCAACCGAAAAAAAATTCAAAGGTTACTCACAATCCTGAGGCCATTGTTTAGAGTCAGTGTCCTAGAGGGTGCTTCATAGAAAGAAGACTACCTGAAAACATTATGCTACTTTATACTCCCTGATAGTAGGCCAAAAATGGAGAATTAATGAATCCATGTCCCTATTGTTGTATGATAATAGATTCAACTTATCTGGCAATAATCTGACTTTGGAAGTCGAAATGATCGAGAATGAATCAAACCATTATCATATTGCAAAATCTCTTGATATAGAGATACAAAGTGGTAATTTTCAAAAAGATAATATTTATCGTTACTTATTAGATATTGCACAATGCAGTTTTAATCATATAATTATTATTGGGAGTTGTTACTGTGACTTATTTTTTCTGAACTATTATGAATGTGTATTCAGATGGGAAGCTATGAATAATATGTTATAGTTTTTCAGAAGTTTTTTTCAATGCAATATCAGAGAAACCAGTACCATGAGGTGTCTCATTAAACGGAACTGTATGGGAGCTATCTGGTATTTATGCATATTTTACTTGTTCTTTTGTCTTAATATAATTAATTTCTTTTCTTTTAGATTTAGATTCGCCAGAAAAATACAATTCTCACCCCGTAAGTGATAAGAAAGAAAGTAAGAAAAAAGGCAAGAATAAGAACCAAAAAAAGCATCATTAATATAGGATTTTTAATTTCGTTATATTTATTATAATCGTATTAGGCTAGATAGTTATTGTTTTTATTCTTGTAATCATCAAATATATTTGCTTTAACAAATAAATATGCTATTAAAAATTAATCATCTCTTGAAAAAAGTGGTCAGTGTTCTGAAAAGTAGTTTTTTTCAGCAACATTAACCTATTAAATATTCAAATATTTAACTACTTTTTGTTTAGAACTTCGCACTAGTAACTTATTGTATCTATGATATGCAAATCTGCCCTATATGCAAAAAAGAGCATTGGTATCTGGAAGGCCACTAGTTAATCGATGGTCAAGGCAGTGAAAAATATTATTTAATTTACAAAAATATCAAAGAACTCGGAATCCTACTTGTTGAGATGTTACAATTATATTCTGAAAAATCCAGTCTGAATTCCTGGAAGGATCTCTTGAAGTTTCTAGACAAATAGAAGTGAAATAGATCATGTGAGCTGATCACCTGAAATGCACAGAAGATATTTGGGGGCTGTGCGATATGTGATTCGCATATATATTCGCATAATTTTTTTTTAACATTTATTTTTGCGTCATGTCTCCAGTTCACGCTAATATCATATTAACAAAACAATATTCGAATAAAAATAATTTTTTTGGCAATCAATATTTTGCATATGGGGTTTGGGGATATGTATGCTAATCCTTCGTCATTTTTATTGATTTGCAAGGGATTAACAAATGACGAAAATGTAGTGCGTTATTGCTAGTGAAGATTCAGAAATTGTTTTCTTCTGTGAATTTACAAGTATTATAAAATGGGCTGGATGACAAAAAATTGACAAAGCTAGTGTATCCAATATGTCGATTTCGAAACAAAGTAGGGCATGAGAAAAAAAGGCAAAACTCTGAAATCTGACAACCTATCTCTTGACAATCATAAGAAGCTTGTTTATAATATCTTGAAAAATCTCAAAAATGATATCATCAGAGATAAAGAAATTCCAGAGTTAGACCAATATTTGGAATGCAATAATGAGGTTTTAACGCATCTTTTGAAGGCATTTTCCATACTCTCTTATGAACATATTTTTTACAGAATATGCATTGAAAAAAAGCTTCTACTAATCATGTCGAATACATGTTCATTTTTCAATTGTGCAAAGAATGTTGATATCATAGAACCATTTCTTACTACTAATCAAGAGTCGCTAATTTCAGCTTTATCCAACATGATGAGCGAAAGGTTTATTCTATCTTCACCAACTATACGGATGAAAGGAATCGAGAATACAGGATTTCAACAAGTCAGAAGTTATTTAAGATGCGCCAAATGTTCTAAAGACCTTTTCTCGTATCTTCCACCCATAGGCTTTCTTCGAATCCCTCCTCAAGCTCTACCTCAAGATCCTTCAAAACCACTCATATACTTAACCTGCAAGCATATTATGCATTACCATTGCATTGACAGTTCACGCAAACTATGCCTTATCTGTCTATTAGCCAATGATATAGAATAGCGCAAAGAGAAAGAAATGGACGTGAATGAGGAAGAGAATGATGAGAATGAAGAAGTTGAAACAGTTCCTTTAGATTTGACTCAATTCAAGAAAACCCTCTCTAGCGGTAAGGGTAAGAAGAGGGCTAACAATGCTACGGAATCTTCAACCAGTAAGAAATCTAAGAAACATGTTCAGCTAGAGGACTCTAATATTTTAAATAAGTTTATCCAGAAGTTATCTTCAGATACTACTTGACTTTCTGAAATTAAGGAAAGGAGAGGACTCCAAAGAGAAGCTGTACTGGAAGTTGAAATTGATCAAACTCTTTTTAACCTATATTTAAAAATCTCCAATGCTGAGGAACGGAAGGAAAAGGCATACCATGAACTTATTGGGACATACTACTACTACAAAAAAGTATGAAGCCCTAAAGAGCTCTATAATGAGGTTAAAAATCAGCTTTCAAAAAAAGTTACAAAAAATGCTCTCCAAAAGAAATCAGACAAGGCGAGAAAAGTTTATGATCTTTTTTTCGTATTACTGATGATAAGATTCAACGGATGGTATTAATTCAATGAATAAAAACAGTTTCAGTGACAACTATTTTAAATTTAAGCGATGGTGATATCAAATATATTGCATCTCATGTTAAGAAGAATATTTAACAAAATTAAGCCAAGCGAGCTTGTGATATAGTGTTCATGTGATACATCAATTTTGAGATTGAGCCACGATGTCACATTCTCAAAGTTTAGCACTTTTTTTATATGTAGTATGTAAAGCATGATTATCATAAATTAACTAATAAAGTTTTGCAGTCTCTGGGATCTATCCATATCGGACTTAATGGTTTTTTTATCATATCTAATGGTACACCCAAAAATAAATGTGATTCTGTATAATATCATGTATAGCTAGATCCAGTGTTGGGAAGGCGAGAAGACATGCTGATCATCTCATGATTTATAGAAGGAACACTCCTAAAACT
Organism: Funneliformis caledonium; assembly: GCA_910591825.1. NCBI lineage: Eukaryota > Fungi > Glomeromycota > Glomeromycetes > Glomerales > Glomeraceae > Funneliformis > Funneliformis caledonium. The sequence goes on along the minus strand of CAJVPQ010003998.1, from coordinate 2,858 downwards.
ATCGAGAAACTGGTAGGGAGATCTCATGTGATACAATATACGTCATGCCACAAGCTGATTTAGCCAAAAATGCTGTGCATAGATATGTAAATATAAAATTAATCTGAGATATGGCCCTATATAAATCCCCGATATACCTGTAACTGAATAAAAATAAATCTGATATTTTATTATAATATAGTTGTTACAAACTGTTATAAATCACTATAAATCGATAAAAAATAGTAAAATTGTTATAAATCTCTTAACCAGTAAATCTGCATAAATTTGAATGGTGATATTGTCTAGTATAGGTTGATAAAGAATCAATATAACATTTCGAAATTGCTAAAAATGCTATAAATCAGCTATAATTGCTATAATTTGTTATAATCTAACAAAACACTAATATGGATTTAGATAGTAGAACCTGTTCTAAGCTAGTTGGAATAAGCTATAGTGATGTAAACTTTGAAGTATACAGAAGAATAGTTGATGCATTAGGCTTTTTAACAGGAAGATATGATCACGAAACATCAGAAATGTGATGCTCTCGTATTTGTGATCTATTTAGGAAAATACTAGAAGAGAACCTAAGAATCCTTTTTAAAAATGGATTTATTACAATGTATGAAAAATTATATGAAAGTAATAGTAAAGTTCACGGTTATCCATCAAATTATATATATTGTAATGTATACGACTCTCTAGTATTTATACCTGAAAAGTATACAAGACGTTCTTATCATAATCAAGATAACCACTTGAAGAGATATATTTCTAGAAATACTATTTTGAATAAACATGCAATAAGAAAAGAAATTCTTCAATTGATTGATACAAGGGAATTTCAAATCTGGCAATACAAACAATACATATTAAAAGAAGAGGTGGAAATGAAGCATCTCCAATTGGAGCTTTTATCCCAATCTATTTCATACTTAAAAAAGGATAAATTGGCATCGATATCATATAATTATAATACTTATACAATTCTCTATGAAGCTTATATGCAGGCTAAAACAACTATGGCAAAAAATACTATGCTAAATGCTTCAAATTTTGAGCCAGCTTATATTTCACCTATCAGGTAACATAGTGCAAGTGCATCTGAGATTAAAAATCTTTGAAACGATCAATCAAATATGCCTAATATTTCTAGCAAAACTACTTTAGGCGATCTTGCTAAAGCATATTTTGATTCTGTGTGAACAAATACAAGAAGAAAATAGACTTTATATCTTTCAACTGAATATTAGCATTATGTATCTTAATTATATTTAGTCAAACATAGCTTATATTTTATATTTTGCAAAATGATAGCTATATAATCTGCATGCATGATCGCCTAGTAAAATTAGTTGAAGGCACTATGTATGAAATGTATTACCTGCAGACACTATGCATGAGCTACCTATTCTAGGTTAGATCCTCGAATCTATAATTATTTTAATAAAGTATTTTTCGAGAAGTTCAGGAAGATCAATGAAGCGATCTTGGAGATTCTTGATTGCGAGATAATACAACTATCAGTTTGAGAATTTCTATGCAGTAGTTATCCAGCGAGCTTACAAGAATTATAAAAAAAGACCCGAGTCTTTGGTAAAACAGGTATGGGAGACAGTGAGAAATGATGGTATTCCTAACGATAAGAAGTTTTTAGATATTGTTCCTCGTGGTAAAAATATCATTTTATTAATGGAAAACTAATAGAATCTAATTATGTAAGTGGCCAATTTTATGTAGAAAATAAGCATAATATTTATTTTACTGATACTTAGATAGAAGCAAAAAAAAATCAGTTATATAAACGATTATGTATTGTAGTATACATAGCTACTTTTAGAGTATTATATCAGCAAGGCTATATAGTTGTTAGAAATATAGGCTGGTCTGACATATTAAAATAGTTACAGAATCCCAAATATTATCATATTAATAAAATATAACTTTGAAAACATTATCAGAATTTCAGATTGCGAGAAATATAGAGGTAAATCGATAGAAATACAAAAAATATGCCGATTTCTGCCGTTAGAATTCCTATACTATATTTATGGAAAGGATGTTACTGTGAATTTCTCAGATTTAGATGATAATTGTAAGTTTGTGCATTGAATTTTTCAGATCAGTTCTTGACTCAAATCTCGAATAATATATTGTTCAGCCACAATGCATGTAAATATGTACGACATAAATTAGCATGTTTTTGATCCTCATTAAAGTATATATAATGTAATAGGTGATACATTGCAAATAATCTGTAACTCTGTGTGACTGTTTATACGATAAAATAATTTCATACATAAACTGATTTCCTAAAATATTTCGAATTTTTTCCTTACAACATTTAGCAGAATAAGATTTAGCGAAATAACATTTATTAATATGTATATTTGCTTTAGAGGGACAGAATATTCTGAGTAGAATAATGTATATAACATTGCCAGGTCTTAATATTAAGCAGTCAGGCGAAAAAAAAGTTCGTATATGCATTATCCCTAATGTCTTTGTAAATATTGAGATCTTTAATGCACATTCCACATGTTTTTTACTAATGAACACAAACTTTTAGCGTAAAGTGCTTCACATATTTCTCCTAACTCTTTTCCCCAACATGAATACAAGTTAGAGAGGATATGAATAGAGAAGTCACCAGAGATTTAAAAAGGCAAGTATATGAAATTCAAGTTATTTATCGCTTATTATTTTTCAGCGAAATTCTAACACTATATTTTTCGTTATTATGTTTTCTTTCTATATAAAAATATTTATAATTTTTTACTTGATTTATCCTTGGATCATATTACCGCATTTTCTGTTATTTTTCAACTAATAGAAGATGATACGTGGTATCCAAAAGATAAGTTAAGAGAAAT
>CAJVPQ010003997.1:0-10093 GCA_910591825.1 Funneliformis caledonium | reverse complement strand
GAAACCCTTCGAAACCATCGAAACCCGTCGAAACCCGTCGAAACTGTCAAAACAAATTCTGAAAAGTTTCGACTTTTGCCAAAATGGGTTTAGGGTTTTGCCCCGCAACTACATCAATATTGATAGGAACAACGGTTGTTTATATATGAATTTTTTTTAAAAAAAAAAAATTGGGACTGAATGATTACGATTACTAATTTAAAATAAATGAAAGAATTCGTCAAAACATATACTGCGGTAACGAAAATCCTGATAATTTCAGCCAAAGGATGATCTAATCTCGATCCAACCTAAAACTGCCTAATTCAAATAAAAAATTATATCAAAAAATATTAGTCAGCTTACCTTCGCCGCAGTGACGAGCCGGTCAGTTCCATTTTGATGGTTCCGTCCAGTTCTTAGCCCAAGCAGAGGATCCGATCGAACCTAAAAAAAGGAAATAAACAAAACATTAAAAAAAAAATATTAATTAACATACATAAAAAAAAATCAATATTAAAAAAAGAAACTCATCAGCTTACCTTCGCTGCAGTGACGAGTCGGTTGGTTCCATTTCGAAGGTTCCGTCCAGTTCTTAGCCAAAGTAGAGGAACCGATCGAACCTAAATAGATAAATAAATAGAAAGATTATTAAATAAAAAAAAATTAAATATTAATTAATACACATAAAAAAAAGAAAATCGTCAGCTTACCTTCGCTGCGATGACGAGCTGGTCAGTTCTATTTCGATAGTTCCGTCCAGTTCTTAGCCAAAGCGGAGGAACTGATTGAACCTAAAAAACTAAAAGAATTATTTCTAAATAATAATTATAGATCAGAACTAATAGCTTTAGAATTCGTTTATTGTTATATTCTTACATTTTTATACCAACGCTAATATATTTAACAAAATATAAAGATGTATTTTCTTTAATAATATTATAAATTATTTTTTAAAAATAAAAATATTGCTTATTTTTAAATGGTAATTGTATAATATAATACTTGTATTTTATTCGTATATATATTAATTATTAATATCGATTTAAATGATTTTAACTTATTTACTTACCTTAATAATCTCAAACCATCTGAATATACAATTGGAATTTTGTTGAATTGATGAATGATTTCTGCAGATTATTCTTTGATATCCTGATTTTTTACGTTAATGGGATTTCTCAAAGCAATTATTGCTGAACCATATTTTTTGAGATTAATATCTAAGAAATGCATAATTCTTTCAGAATAGATAATTCTACCCTTTGAATTTTTCCTACTAATTAAATTATTATTTGTTTACAATGTCAAAATATATTTTTTTTGTATTACGGTAAACGTTTCACTAATCATATCTTTTACTTAACCAAATTTAGTTAAATCGTTAATTCTTATATTAAAAAGGTACCAATTGTCGACTTAAATTTTTTTTTTTTTCACAAAAATGTCTAAAATAAATTTTTTCGAAATTAATAGGATGTCATATTTGAAGTTGGAGAAAACTTTCATATAAAAAGTTTTTGTGTATATGCTATTATTTTGAGTTATAGTTCTCCATATTTCAGACGAAATTTATCTAAAAGGAAAGAAGAGGATAATAACGTGTCGTATGAAATTCTCAAACATTTCATTGGAACATTTTCAAATTATTTTAAATGAGTTTTACAAATTTTTTTTTTTAAATAATGGATTTATCATCATTATTTAAAAGTAAAGAATATTAATTTTTCAATAACCTTTTAAATTCAAGATATATTTATGGTGGGTTCATTTTTTAAATGGTTACAATAATATTTCGGAAATTATTAAAATATTACTTGTAGCAGATGAATTTCATTTGCAAGAATTGGTGGATTTCTTGCAAAAATATTTGATTGAGAAAAAGTCCAAATGAAATGATCAAAATTTTGACTTGGTTTACAGAACAAGTCTAAAATCGACTTATTTTACAGAATAGCAACAATACTGCATAAATTTAATGTCATCTTATCCATCTAAATATTTAAATCATTAGATTTTACCTCTCTTGACGAAAAATCATTATTACCATTATTAAAAAAAAGTGAATTGCACGATATTTAGTTATCCGTATTAAAATGGGGTTACATGAGAAATCCTACGTTAATGCAAGGTCTATCAAATTAGACGGATGAAGAATTCAGATTAATGAAATATACTTTGAATAACATCTTGTCTCATATTAGATTTTTAGTTTATCTTCTAAAGAATATTTAGAACAAGTTATTCCTTACCAAAAATTGCTTAAGCTTAAGCTTTACCAGGATTTATTAAAATACTTTTTAGTATCCTCGTAAAAATAATTATCTGGCTCCTAGATATTATGAAAAACTTGATATAAAAATAATTAATATTGATATAGTTTCATTAATTTTAAAATGGGTTGATAACGTGAAACACGAAAGAAAATTTTCCGCTAGAGAAAAGTTATATTCGCCTTATGAATTTAACTTATTATTACAAGGAAGTAGAGATGGGTTAACTCCTAAATAATTTTATAAGTTATGTGATAGTACAGAAAATACTGTCTCTTTTATAAAAGTTAAAGGAACTGATGATTAAAATGGACATCTGATCAAGATTGGCATAGTACCGAAGAAAGTTTTATATTTTCCTTTAAATGTAAGGATTTTGGCTTAAAGGATGCAATTTATAGTAAAATAAGATAGAAGGATAAAAATTATGCAATTTAAGTAGCTTCATAGGATGGTCCAAGATTTGGCAAAGATATTAAGATTTATAATGAAATGGCTCTGGTAGATAAAAATTATGAAATTGTTTATTGTATAAGAGGTAAGCATTATGAAAAAGTGATAAGAGATACCGAGGATAGAATATCTATAGAAGACTATGAAATATTTTAAATTAAAAGATAAAATAATTTCAGAAGGAATAAATTAGTAATTAGAAATAGGTTTCTTTACGAGAAGGAAACATTTTCGTCATAAATTAAATAAAATAAATTGCTATTATTAATTAAAATTTATGAATTAATATTGTTAACAAAACAAATAGTTGAAATGAGCAGAACATAAATCTTATTGTTTTTTCATAATGGAAAATTTATCAATTATTATACCAATACTTGCTGCTATTATTGTTAATTAGATTCAAAGAAAAGATTATATACAAGTATTTCAAATTATTTATCGTAGAAGTATGGATAGCCATAATGTTGATACAATAACATAGCAAGTGTTGTAGACAGTGAGCATTATTTAATTATTATAATTAAAAAGAACAATACTATAATTGGTGGTTATAATCCGCTTGGTTGGAATCACAATTATTTTAATAATTATAATAAATTATAGTTATCATAAATATTACTAGACTAGGTATATAGAAAGTTCTATTTTTCTTTAGATAATACGATTGAACAAATGGAAATTTTTAGATTTTATTAAGAATGAATAATTACAGTATTAGGTCTGGAATTATACCTAAACCAAGCTAATTAACTGAATATCTTGCTGTAAGTATCTCAAAAGTCTTTTCTAAGAGAAATTAAACAATTAACAACTAAAGCGTTTATTATCACGATTCTTATGTAATTAGTTATCACGAACAGATCCTTATATGAAGCTAAGAAGAAGGTTGAAAAAATAAAATAATATCTTTATTAATCTATAGAATCATAAGTCAAGACCCAAGACTTATTCAGAACACTATCTGAGAAAACTCTGTCGACTTAAGACTAACTTTCATGTCTATTTATAAAATTCTAAACTAATATTATATGCCTTCTTATAATAATAAATAATACAAGTGTTAAAAAATAACATATACTAATAGTGTAAATATTTAAAAGAAACAAATAATGAAAAATTGATAAAATATATTATTCAAATAACTTAAATGTTGCAAAATTGATAAATAGTAATAATTGTTGTGACTGAAATTGATTTTTGTCTGAAGTTAGAATTTAGACGTTCTTTTGAGTGTCTGAAATTAAGATTCAAAGATCAGTTAACTGAAATTGGAATTACAGTTTCAGATACTCTTTTTGTTATCTGAATTTCAATTTCAGTCATGATCTTATTGGTTAATTTTTGTGTAACTATTTTAATGAGAATTTTTATACCTTAAAATTAATTTTATCTGTTTTATGATATACAGGTGAATCATAAGATCCAAACGTGATTATATAAATAAATTAAAAAAATAAAACAAAATTCAATTAATTCAACAATCCAAAAATTAAAAATTAAAATCAAAATTAAAAATCAAAAAATTTATTAAAAATATCGTGGGTTATTAAGTGTAACTTTTAAATATTAAGGCTGGTCCCTGACCGGCTATGATTAAGAATTTAGTTATGACAATTAAAAAAGAAACTAGAAAAAAAAAAATTTTTTTAATTTTCTAACGATATCTGACAATAAAAAAAAAGTAGAAGTTGATAAATATGTAGTTTAGCATATTTAAATAGTTTTATCTGAAATTAAATGGTTACAATACATTTTGCCGAAACCCCCTTTGCTGAAGCCAATTCACTGAAAGGACAATTTGCCGAACGGCCACTTCGCTAAATGTCCATTTCGCTGAATGAACTTTTCACTGAAAAGAAATTTCGCCAAATAAACATTTCACTGAGAGGACGCTTCGCCGAAATAATGATTTGTCAAATCCATTTTGCCGAATGGATACTTCACTGAATCTGTTTCACCAAAAAGACATTTTGCTGAAAACGTAAATAATTCACTGTTAATTATTAGCAATTTGCCAGATTTATTGAACTTTTTTTATTATTTTCAACGAAATTATTAAGAAAAACTTTATAATGTAGAGCCTAAAAATGATTAGTTAAAAAAATTTTACGCAGTAGTTATTTTTGGCGAAATGTCCTTTCAGTGAAACAGATTCAGCAATGTGTCTGTTTGGCAAAAAGGATTCAATAAAACGTTATTTGGCATAATAGCATTTCGGCAAAGTATCCTTCCAGCGAAAACATCTTTTGGTGAAAAGTCCATTTGGCGAAGTGGTCATTCAGCGAAGAGTCCTTTCAGTGAATTAGCTTTGGCAAAGTGGGTTTCAGCAAAACAGATTTGGTGAAATGTCCAGATACCAAATTAAATCTGATATCATATCAATTAATAAATATTCTCATTATAAATTTAATAAATAGAATCAGATTCAAGTGCAAAAAAACTAATCCTGAGAGTAAACATGATTTTTATTATCTGTATTTAATTATACTTTTTATTATAATTTAAACTCAACTAATTTTTTATTTTTAAAAAAATAAAATATTATTAAAGGGGTAAGTTGTTTTTATTAATAATTATCTGTATTTAATTATAATTATATTGTAATTTAAACTCAACTAAATTTTTTATTTAAAAATTTAAGCGAGTAAGTTATTTTATTAATTATCATTATTTAATTATAATTTTTTTATTGTAATTTAAACTAACTAAATTTTTTATTTAAAATTACAGTTTGTAAGTTATTTTTATTAATTATAATTATTTAATTATACTTTTTATTGTAATTTAAACTCAACTAAAATTTTTATTTAAAAAAATTAAAGCAAGTAAATTATTTATATTAATTATTTGTATTTAATTATACTTTTTTATTGTAATTAAAACTTAACTAAATTTTTTATTTAAAATTACAGTTTGTAAGTTATTTTTATTAATTATCATTATTTAAATTTTACTTTTTATTGTAATTTAAACTCAAATCATTTTATTATTAAAAAAAATATTTAATAATTAATAATATAATAGTTGGTAAGATATTTTTATTTATTTATCAGTATTTAAATTTTACTTTATATTGTAATTTGAACTCAACTAAATTTTTTATTTAAAAATAATATATTACTAAAGACCGTAAGTTATTTTTATTAATAATGAGTATTTAATTATACTATTATTATATTTTAAACATAATACATTTTATATTTAACTAAAATTTAAAATTACAGTTCGTAAGTTATTTTTATTAATATTTATATTACATTATACTTTTTTATTGTAATTTAATTTTATCTAATTTTTTTATTTAATTAAAGTAAGTTATTTTTAATAATTATCAGTATTTAATTATACTTTTTATTGGTATTTTAATTATATTTTTCATTATAAATTAACTCAACTATATTTTGTATTTAAAAATTAATAATACAATTGATGATAAGTTATCTTTATGAATTATAGTATTTATCGTTATTAACCAAATATAAAACTTATTTTTCGCAATCCTTTGAAACTATTATAAATTAATTATAACCCTTTTGCATTTGTTATAATCATTTTAATTATTATTAGTAAACTTATTGTATAATATTATATGTATAAATTAGAGTCTTTGAAGTATAAACTCTAAAATATCTTTGAGTTATCTTTGTATTTATTTTGTATTTATTTTATGTGTTTTATATTGAGAATAATCTTTGATGTTATTGTGAATCCTTATCTGTGATTCTTCAAATATTTGCATTAGCTTTATTTATTAACTAACTTAATATATTAATAACACAAATTACAAATAATATAATAAATAGATTAAATAATATCAACATTCTAACATCATCTGCAGTAAGAAGTTCTATTATTAAAGTTAATCCTTTTTATAGAGAAGAAGTGAAAATGTTTAGAAATGAATTGAAATGTTTTAAAAGCAAAGAAGCTAATAGATAGGTAAATGATAAAAGAATTACAATTGTAACAGAAATGTTAAGAGAAATAGAATAATCAACAGATATGATAGAAATATAAACATAAAATTTAGAGAAAAATTCTTAGCATAGTTCTCATCTCAAGAAAAGTTACATAGATGACAATATAAATTGATAAATCTCTAAAACAAAATAATGAAAAAGGTTGAAACTTATACATATAAATTAAGAAGTTAGCAAATAGAATAGATGCAGAAGGAATTTCAAACGCTTTTAAAGTGTAAATGTTCTTAAGTAAATTGAATAAGAAATAAGCAACCTTAGTCACAATTCAAAATTCAACTAATTTAGATTATGCTATTACTTAAGTTAAAACTGTTGAAGTAAAAAGAGGATCCAAAAAAAAAATATATAAATAAAGTAACTAAAAAATTTTTAAATTTAAGTTTTACACAAATCATTTTTATAATAATAATAAATAAAGTTAACATTTAATATTAAAAATTCTATGAAATTATGCAAATAAAAATTCTAATTATTATAAGCAATACTATATAAATTATTATTTATCTTAAAAATACAATAAAATTCAAAAAAAAAAATTTTTTTCAAAATTCATTTAAAAAATAATTATAATAAACAAAGTAATAACCTTTAAATACTTTTATTTGATACTTTTTTTTATAAAGTATAGTAATTTCATGATATATATTTATATTAATATAATATTTAATAATTTATACAAATAAATATTCAAAAAAATAAAATTTGAGAATTAATACAGTTATAAAAAGCTATGTGTGTAGGGTTTTTAAGAATCAAAAACCCTATACACATTAATGAACATTAAATCAATCAAGATAAATTTATATATATAAGTATTTTCAGATATTTAGAATATTTTTATTTAAAGTATAGTAAGTAGTTTACTTTAACTAAAGTGATCAAATTTTCTTGTAAAATCAAAAAAGTATAACTTATTTAGTAAAATTACAAAAAAATATTATTTCTATACGAATATTAATTCAATTAATATAAAAAATTAAATGTAAATAATATCGAATCTGCTAAAAACTTTACTTAATAATAAAAGGTGATTAACTTTGATCAATATGCTTAATTTTTCATTATAAAATCTCTGTATTAATGTTTATAAAAAAAAGATATCAAATATATATAAAAATTAAAATCTAGTTCAAGTATTTAAGTTTAAAAAATAAGGTTGTTTTTTTAAAGATTATATTAAATAAAATAAAAAAATTTTTTTAAATGTTGCAGTTTTTGCATTATCTTTATTAATATTTAAAATTTACAAGTAAATTAATATAAAATACAAAATACAAAAATATCTATAAACTAATTTAACTAAATTACTTTATTAATACTGACCTTATATTTTACTGAATTAATCTATATAGTAGAGAAGCAAAAAAAAATTAATTAAACTAAAATATAAATATTAAACATCAGGAAAGGAAGGCTTAGTTACTATTAAATCAAAAATTTGATCAGTGGATACTATAAGTAATAACTGCTGTAAATGAAGAGGAGAAAAAAAAAGATTAAAAAAATTGATTTTTAGTGATATTAATTATATATTTATAATTAATTATGCAATTATAATAAATCATCAAATTAAAGATTTTTATATAATTTCATATACAATCTAAAATTTACTAATTACTTACCATTCTATAATTATTTACTATTTTATAATTAATTACCATCTTGTGATTATTTAATATATATTAAACTATCAAATTTAAACTAAAATATGCAAATTTAGCCTTTTATATATTAAAAATTTGTTTAAAAATAATCTGACTATAGCTAAAAAAGTTTTAAAAATATGTAAATCAAAACCTTACCTTATTTAATACCTCTATAATAGTTAAGTATCATTTAACCTTACTTATATATATATATTTTTAGATTCTGCAAAAAGATATTATGCAATAAAATATGATTTTAATAAGTCAAAAGTTGAAGATAATATTGAAAAATTATCTAAGTAATTCGAATAAATAACTTTAAATCAAGTTAATATTATAGTTGCATTAATTAATAATTTAGCTGAAAGAAAAACCTTCAATTTTAAAAATAGATTAAGGAAAGAGTTAATCTATTTCAGATGTAAAAAAAAGGTTATATAGTCAGATGATATCTCTTAGAAAAGATTATATCTCAAGAAACTTGAAAAATTAGAAATAATGATTAAAATAAAAAGGAAGTAAATATACTTGAAAAAAGTCTTTTTAATAATTTGAAAAAATGGATCTGAATCTCAAAGAGAAACTAGTCCTATTCAATTCTAGATTGGACTAGATTGACTAAAAAAATAAATAGCCAATTAGATCATTATTATAATTGAGTACAATTTATATAGCTCGATTGAATCATATTGTAAATAATAAATATAGTTGATTATTGGCATGTATTATGTTAGTTTATCAGGATCAATCAGAGGTAAACACTTATTTTTATAAATCAGTTTGACTGACTACTAATCGATTTAATAACTAATCATTTAAGTGCATATTTTATGATTAATTTGATCTGATCTAGAATTGAACAGGAGTACTAATGTCATACAAACTTGATTTTAAGTAAATAAACCAATAGAAATTACTTAATAAATATCTTAAATGATAATGAATAGTATCATGAAACCTAGAAAAAGAATATCTGTAGAATCATTACTTTTGGATAATATTGAACCTTATAATATTTAAGATGACCTTATGAATATATAGACTAATATTAATATTAGATAAATGATACAGTATAGATTATAATAACAAAAGTTTTTTAAGGAATAAGAAGACTTAAAGTGAAAGGAAATGCAACATTTACCAATACTTAGGAAGAAAAAGAAAGAACTATAATATTAAGATATTACATTAAAATTAAAAAAAACCTATAGTAGTTATTATTGATACAGAAACTGTAATAAGCATTATAATATTAATGTTGATAAAATACTTGGATTAGATATTGACAAACTTTATAAATAATTATTATTATAGTAAATAAACAAAGAGAAAAAGCTCTAAAAATGCTTAAAATTTATTATTAATTATTTAAAGAATTTAGATTAGATAAGATTATAGTTTTAATACAATTTATTATTTTATTAGAAAAAGAATTTAAACTAGAGTTCCAAATCAGGTTAGGTTGACCTGTTTACCTGATCTGAACTGACCTGAAAATTCAGGTCAGGTCAATAGATTTTCAGGTTGATGTCAGGTTAGGTCAACAAGTTGATCTGACCTAATCTGACCCGATAAAAATTCAGGTCAACCAATCATTCTTTTTAAATAATTTATTATTGTTAAATTAGAAATAACAAAGTTGATTAAATAAATTAATAATTGTTTATTTATATTAAATATTTTTTTTTTTTTTTTTTTAAAGTGCGGTAGTTCCACATAATCTTTATTATGATAAAAGTAAAATATATAAAAATAA
>CAJVPQ010003996.1:0-10096 GCA_910591825.1 Funneliformis caledonium | reverse complement strand
ATCTTATTAGAAACTGCTAAATCAAACGAAAAACGCCTATATCTGGCAAATACTCCCGAGTTGAGCATTATGCTCATGACGGCATATGTTTTAGATGCAAAATTAGCCATTGAAAATAATCAGGCATTTATATATATTTTTTTTTAAGGATCAATTTGAAATTGGATATATTAAGTACACTGACCCCCTCATCCATTATATTTTTTCAGGCTCCTTTTAATTATCGTCTAGACATTGATTTGCGTGGAAGAACCTCAGGTTCCGATATTGCAAACATAACAGTTGAACTAGGAGAAATTACGTCTTCAAATGTGCCTTAGGCAATAAAAAAAAGCTATCGTCAACTCTTATTAAAATTGGCTGTGATCAGCTATGTGATTGAAGCATGTTCTGATGAAAAAGAACTACCCAAATTTAATTTGTTCGGAAAGGTATATGTACCAAAAACAGACCCTAACTTTAAAATCCCATCCGAAAAATGGAATAAGGGTATTAATTTCTCCGGTTCTGCTAATTATCATATAGATGTTATCACTATAGGAGAGAAATAATAGATTTATTTGATACATTGTATTTTCACACTAATCTATGTATGAGGTGACAAAACTCTTGTATAATTCATGATATTGCAAATTGTATCGCTATGAAATAAAATTGTCAAGTTTATAACGTCATGTGATCAATATCGACATTTCAAATTTGGCCGCTTTAAAACATTTTTGGTCGGAGAAAATTCAAGCTATATACATTAGTATCTACTTATTAATTTTAAACTATTTTAAATTTTTCTAAACTCGTCTGTTTCTCTTCGAGTTAATTTTTTAAAAAATTTTTTTTTCTCTGCAAAGGAAAGTGTTACTCGGAACATTTTTTAGTTGATGGCGCAGAAAAGTTAAATAGTTATTCAGACCAGATCCGCAGTTATGAATTTGAATGTTACTAGTCCAACTTCTTCTGATTACCCGATTACGTACAGGATTGATCGTGTTTTAGCCATCGAGATTGATTGCTATTCTTAATGGCAATGTTTACGAATTAGTATCGTTTGTTATCTCTTATAAAAGATCACTCCAGAAAGCCTTTGTCTAAAAACATGGTACAGATTGGGTGTAAGATAGATAAATAAATTATAAATGTAAAACAATCCTCTATTTAATTTGTATTCTACTAACGCTAATAGCAAAGAATCAAAAATCGGGGGTTTAAGCAAACAAATTTAATTTAAAACTGGTTTTTGAACAATTCAAACTATTGGACATTTTATTAATATAATTCACGTGATTATTGATGTTCGGTTTAACTGTTAAAAAGGGAAAAAGATGGTAGATCTTTTTTATTTGTCCGAGTTAATTCTTTTATTCACTTAATTATTGGCAACAAAGTAACAGAACAATGAAAAGACCTTCCAACAAGCGTCATCGTCTAAGCGACGATTTAGATTCTCGCTTATTTCCTTATATTCAACAAATACTAGAAAAGAAAGGTGTATCTATTTCTACAAATGCGGTATTTGAATATGTTCAACATGTCGAATGTTTTAAAAGAATTAAAAAAATACATTTAGAGCAAAGCCTTGATAGAGGTTCAAATTCAATATTTGTGTTTGATTAGAAAATACGAAATAAAAATGATCTATTAGGATTAATGTTCTTTTCAACGTTAGTTTTAAAATCGGTAAAGAAACAATACATTAAACAACAAAATGAAGGCTCAACATCACCAAACAAAACTGAAGAAATTAAATTAGAAAGGTTAGAAAATGTTACAGATATGCTTAAATTATATAAAGATAATTAAGGCTTTTAGTATAAATTTAGTGAACCGTCAGAACTTGACGAAATGGAATATGAGAATCTTGAAATTGAAGATGTTCAGATGATGGAAGTTAAGGTTTAGATAATTTTTTCCATTTTAATATCTTATGATCTTTTTATTACGACATAAATTATAAAATATTTATAATTAAAGGACACAAATCTTATGAACCAATCTATTACAAAAGTATGGTCTCAGCATCGTCCTCAGTCAACTGAACAATCACCTATTAAAACTTCATCAACCGAGTCCACTTCAAATGTAATACCACAATCATTTAAAGCTGATAATAAAATTCAGGACAAAAAAGAAAAACAAAGTAAATCAAAAATTAAAGTTTCGAAAATGGATTCCAAGAATTTAAAAAGTAAGCATTTAAAGATTTAATATACGTACCAGTTATACCATTTCACATAATTTCATTTTGATAGATCAAGAAAACAGAGATGTTTTATCGTTACCTTCAACTAGATTATCAGACTTGGGTGGAGTTGAATCTTGTATTGAAGAAGTCTTGGAATTAGTCGCTATGCCATTGGCTCATCCAGAAATTTATTTACATACTGGAGTAAATCCACCAAGGTGATGAAAAATTATTATTGTGTAAATATACAATAATAACAATAATATCATCAATATATTAATTTATAATTCTCCATGCCAACAGAGGAATATTATTACATGGGCCTCCAGGTTGCGGAAAAACGTTACTAGCGAATGCTATAGCTGGAGTAAGAAATTTGAAATTGTAAAAAAACTTTGTATTTCATATAAGCAACAACTTATGACAACCTTTACAGGAATCGGGTGTTCCATTTATTAGTATTTCTGCACCATCTGTAGTTTCTGGGATGTCAGGAGAATCAGAAAAAAAGATTCGTGAAGTATTTGAAGAAGCTAAAGTTTGTAAAAATTTAATTGAAAAATGTTGTTTGTAACTTGAATCTACTTATCAGTAAATTTAATTTGATTTTTTTTTTGTAGGAAAAAGCTCCATGTTTATTATTTATTGATGAAATTGACGCGATTACCCCGAAAAGGGAAACGGCTCAACGTGAAATGGAAAGACGTATAGTAGCACAATTGTTAACATGCATGGATGGTACTTTGAAATAAACTTGAAATTTCAAAATTATTAAATTTATTTTTTAAATTAAGTATTTTCAAATAATATGTAGATTTGTCATGGGATAAGACAGATAACCGGCCAATTTTGGTTATCGGTGCGACGAATAGACCAGATTCACTTGATCCGGCGTTAAGGCGCGCAGGACGATTTGATAGAGAAATCAGCATGGGTGTTCCAGATGAACAAGCAAGAGAAAAGATTTTAAAAGTAATTTCATCCAAATTAAGACTTTCTGGTGATTTTGATTTCAAGGATCTTGCCAAATTGACACCTGGATACGTTGGTGCAGATTTAAATGCGCTGACTGATGCAGCTGGAATTATTGCTGTAAAACGGATTTTCACACATTTGAGTGAATCTGATATACTCAATGTTGATATAAATAACGAAATGAGGACTAATAATATTAATTCAAACAGCCCATCAACTTCATTCGAGAACCTAAATCCAATTGATAAATTAAATTCTATATCTGCTTTTCTAAAGAATCATCCTGATCCACTTACTGAGGAAGAACTCGAACCTCTTAGCATAACTAACGATGATTTTATACAAGCTCTTTCTAAAGTTCAACCCTCATCAAAACGTGAAGGATTTGCAACGGTTCCTGACGTTACTTGGTCTGATATTGGCGCGTTAAGCTTTATCAGGGATGAATTAAGAATGACCATTGTTGAGCCCATAAAGCATCCTGAATTGTTCAATAGAGTAGGAATAACGGCTCCTGCTGGTGTATTACTGTGGGGACCACCAGGATGTGGAAAGACCCTCTTAGCCAAAGCGGTTGCTAATGAAAGTCACATTAATTTTATATCAGTCAAAGGGCCTGAGTTATTGAACAAGGTTTGAAATTAAATGTAGAATTAATTTAATGATACGCCAATCTACCTATTAATGTGTTGATTTTAATATTTGATAGTATGTTGGTGAGAGTGAGCGCGCCGTACGTCAAGTTTTTGCACGAGCAAGAGCCTCATCGCCATGTGTTATATTTTTTGATGAATTAGATGCCCTTTGTGCTCGACGCGATAATTCTCAGGTTATATTTTGCCTCCACTTATATACATTTAATTTTTCAACAAGTAGATATATTTAATTCTTTGGTTTCTTATAGTCCGAAGCTTCAGCTCGTGTTGTCAATACATTACTTACTGAACTAGATGGGTTAGAAAATCGAAAACAGGTGTATGTTATAGCTGCTACAAATAGGCCTGGTAATTTCCATCATGCAACCTTACAATATTTTCATAACTCTAATTATTCAAATTTTTCACTAAAATAAATTTTAATTTATTTAAGATATCATTGATCCGGCTATTATGAGACCTGGTCGCTTAGATAAACTTTTATATGTAGAATTACCCACAGCATCTGAGAGATATGAAATTTTAAAGACATTAACAAAACGGACTCCTTTAGGAAATGATGTTTCTTTAATTAAGATTGCTGAAGATCAAAGATGTACTAATTTTAGGTAAGTTTGGATAAGTTATAAAGAAAGATATTGGAAATTGATGTTAAATTAATTATGTTATTCTCGATAAAGTGGTGCAGATCTAGCATCTCTTATTCGTGAAGCGGCCGTATCTGCATTAAGATCTACATTACATTCACAAGATGATAAATTGCCAGAAAATGAAATATTTGTTAATACTAGTCATTTTGAAACGGCTTTCAGCAAGGTAGCTCCTAGCGTTTCAAAATCAGATAAAGACAGATACAATTCTTTGAGAGTTGAGTTTGGTTGTGCTACAGATGATAGAGTTACGAAACATGCTAACGAATAGTGCTCGAACCCGTTAATATTTACAGAACTCAAAATTTTTTTAATAATATTAATTTTTATTTCGCAAATAGATTTGACTTAACTGATCGTTTTTTATTTATGCAATTTGATGAAATTAAGTTTAATACTAATTTAGAATATCTTTATTTGTGAATAAACAATATCTGCGATTACGCGCGTTACACAATGGTTGCTCTTAAAAGTTCGCCTAACCAATTTCTATAATTTTTTTTTTTCAAAATTAAATTTTAATAACAAAAAATGTTCAATAATATTTAAAAAGGCAATTTTTTTTTTTAAAATAAAAAGTTTTTAAATATTAAATAGCATCTATATATTAAGTAAAATTCGGTTTAGAGAAAATCGTCCATAAAGTATATATAATAATAAAAAAATTAGAATAATGTTTTAAAAAAAATGTTACCTGTCAATAATTTATTAAGTTTAGCAATCTTAGAAGAAACAGACAAATCAAGAGTCTTATCACTTCCGAATTCAATCACCAACCCGCCAAGGATTGATGGGTTAACCTTAATTTGTGTTCAAAAATTCAAAATGCGTAATATTTTTTTTATATTGTTAGCATAATTTAAAGTAATTTTTAAAATTATTAAATATGAATCACAACATACTTTATTCGAAATAATGAGCTTTTGGTTTGAATCAACGAATTTGCTCTTACTCAAGGAAGTTTTAAGTTGATTCAAAATTTTAGAATCAAGTACCTATAAAGTATATATATATATAATATATTAATAAATTTTAAAATCAAGTAAAGCTTTTTAAAAACCAACCTTAGCAGAGATGATTGTAACAGGAATTTCGTTGCGATTAGCTGTCATTAATGATTGATACGCATTAATAATTTTTATGGTTTCGGTGAGTCGACCATTTTCAGCTAAAACTGTGAAAAAGTTCTTGGTAGTGTCGCAATAATTTCCATCTTTTAATAATTGGTGTACACCATCTTTCTTTTTTTGACGACTTAAGGAAGGATCCTCAAGAAAACTACGAATGTTAGGATCTTTTTCAATTACAGATTTAACTTTCTTAAGTTCTGTTTCAACATGTTCAAGATTATTTTTCTTAGAGGCAGCAGTAAATAATGCTGTAGAATAACGACCTTCAATGCCATAAAGGGTCAAAGGAATCTATAAAATAAAAACGGCATTAACATTAAATTATTAGAGCGAATGACTTGATTAAATTCATTACCTTGACAATTTTGGAAGTCGGGGTGGCATAGCCTCGAACAAACTATTATATATATCAAAAAGGTGAGACTAAAATATAAACTTACGAGTTAAATAACTAACTGTACCTTTGGAACAGAAATCAAGGCTCGTTTAGCCAAGCTGAAAGAGGTGAATGAGGTCATTCCAAACAAAAATTTAAATTATAATATTCAATAAAATCTTTTAATTAATTATTCACAATATACATGAACTCGTCAACAAATTCTATTTCACAAATAACAACATATAAGAAAAGTCGAGAGAATTTTTCATCACTTTATTAAAATTAGATTATCGTAATTGGATAATGAATAGTTTTACTAAATTAGATAGGATCTACAAATAAAAATAAATATAAATTTGGAACCTTATTTAATCGAACGTGTTTTTTAATAATCAACTTTTCATTTAATAAAAATCATTAGCCCACGTACTTATTAATAATGTTCCGTTCAAATAAATCAAAATTAGCAAAATCCATATTACAACAAGGCGTAAATAATGCCCAACGTTATTATGCTTCAACAATTCAACTTCCTTTTCACCCTCATTACGTTCCGCCAGGTCAACCTACAACTACTTCTATCATACGAAAACAAAATAATTTAAAAGGCAAAAATTTTTCGAAAACTTCAAGCAATCCATCTACTACTTTTGGAATTTATTCCTTCAATCATGCACAACATTCACAACCTTTTCCAATTAGTGTATTAAATAATACTACCAATTCAATGATTTTAGGACTTGTACCAACATTTAATAGGTTACAAAAAATTTCTTTTTCAAAAAAAGATGATGTTTTATTATCGACAAACTTTTTTGGTGATACTAGTAATGAAGCTACAAAAAGAAAGATTCCTTTTTTATTTAGAATTTCTACGATATGTTTTGTGGTAGCTGGTTTTATTAGGAGTTATCATCGAAGGAAGAGTAATAGCAACTTGTATAATGGAAACGATGATTATCGAATTGAGAATTCTTCCAACTCGGAACCTTCATAATATATATAATTTTAGGAAAAAGTAAGCATAATCTTTATTTTAGGTAAAAGTTAAATTTTTTATTTAATGTTGTGAATTTAGCGAATTATAATTTCAATAACTATGTATAGTTTCAAATCAATGTACATATTATGCAATAACATTTTGAAATATAACGAGTAGATAATGGATTTTTCTTAAACAAGTGTTTTTTTTTTTTTTTTTTTGTAATTTTCAAGTAAATTCATACCAAATCATATATTCAATGATGAAAATTAAAAAGTTGATAATAATGAATTTATTTTAACTTTTAGCAAAAATAGTAATTTATAATGTATATTTAAACATATTTAAACTAATAATTTACAGATTTATTAAAATTTAATTAATTTCAAGTATAATTTTATATTTATATCAAATATTTCTTTAATATAAAAATAATATAAAAATAAAAATATTTGGTTTACCTGCTTAGTTAAATTTATCTTTTACTGTTTATTTTTATAATTTTCTTTGAAATGAAGAAAGTTTTAAAAATTTTAAAGATAATCAAATGATAATGCAATCTTTTTAATAAGATCAAATAATTAACAAATGTAACCAAATAATGCAAGTCATTAAATATAGGTAACCAAATAATATAATATTTCAAGTAAAAAAACAAATGATATATAACAGTTTATATATTTTATAATAATTATTTAAATTATATATACTTATATTTTTTTTTAAATTTTTTAACTATAAATAAGATTATTTATTAATAATTAAAAATTCAGATGTTAATTTGTATTAAAAATTTAAAAAATTTCTATTTATGTATAAAATATATAAATATTATATATTGTAATATAAATAATATATTTTAATAAAATAAAATATATTAAAATATAATATAAAATAGTGTCAGGTAATTGGACAATTTTGGACAGTTTTGAACATATTTTAGACAGGTTTTTAGACACTTTTTTTTATGTCCAAAACTTTGTCCAAAACTTTTAAAATCTAAAACTGTGTCTAAAACCCATCATTGATATAAAATAATAAATAATTACTATTCAAAACCTTTTACAGCCAAAATATCCAAGATGAGTTTTTTTGGGTAATACAATTCAAAAAATCAAGTGAAATCATAAGATTCAATCTGGAGATGCCTCAATATTATTAACCAAGTTACTTCAATTATAATTTAAAGATCCTTCTTGTTTGTAAAACCTTTAACTGACTAATTAGATGTCATTTCAGCAACATAAAAGATGGCTTCAGTTTAGTGATATTATTATTCATAATAATACAACTAGAACAAATAAATACAACTATCCCTTAAGCTTGTTTATATTAATTAATAATCTTAATAAAAGTAGATTGGTGACATAAGCATTTCTTGCAAATGAATGACAAGAATCATACATTTGGTTATTAAAGGTATGTTTGAAAGCTACAAATATACAACCAAAAACATTTGTTACAGATGCAGATCTGGCTATGCTTGCAGCTTAATCAATAGTATTTGATCAATCTCATCACATGCAATACCTTTATAATCTTTAACAGAATCTTTACAAAAATTTTTGATCACACCTTAGCTCAAATTATTAAAAGTTTTTTATTGATTTCAAACATATTCAAAGATTGTTAACAGAAGAAGGTTTTGATAAGAGATCTCAAGATCTTATTAACAAATATTCAGAAGGTGCAAGCTACATTCAAAAAGGTTTTATTTAATAGAAAATATATATGGTAAAATGTTTCAATTATATCGCTTTACAGTAGATACACAATGAACTTAACATGTTGAAAGTGAAAATACACTATTTAAAAAACAGTGCAATTTTTATTTTCTTTATTTCAAGTTTAGAAGGTTATAGAATAATGTCTTAATACTAAAAATATTAATAAACATTATCTTATTTGAAAAGCTAGTATCACGTTATATACATAACTATTTATTATAAGTAGTTTTTTTTTCAAAAATTGATAAGATAATTAAGAAATATGTTACAAATTTGATTCATAATATGCATTACAAGCAAATGTGTAAATCTGTATACTACAAAGCAAATCAAGTTTCTATTAATAAAATTTTTATCTTTAATAATAATATTAATTGTTGAATCTCAGGAGCTTGAAAGTTTTATAAAGATAGATGAAGATTGTGAAAAGTATTTATAATTAATAATTAAGCTTATTAATTAGGATGATATCTTAAAAATTTGGAAATTAACTTGATATAGTTATTTTAAGTATTATCAACATGTAATTTTACTTTAAAATAATGAGTATTTATGTATATACTCTATGTTAATTACTTATAGAATTATTTGCTAGCATTTTTTTAAAGTATTTGTAGAATCAGATAAAGCACATTTTTATGTTTTTTTAATTTTTAATTGCTAGTATTAAGATCAAATTGTTGATCATTCAGATTTATTATTAAACAAGATATACATAAAAAATAATGAGTTTATTATTCATAATTTTTGAGCGGAGATATATCTGAGATAATAGTTTGCAAATAAATAAAGAACAAAAAAAAAGTTCAAAGTTAATTTAAATATGAAACACTAATAGGAGAAGCAAAAAAGATTATTAATTATGCATTTCAAGATGAGGATAATAAATTATTGCATCTTATTAAAAATTATATTGATAAAAAGAGCAATGGTATCTTAATTTTGAATCAGAAAAGAGATTAAGAGAACAGCATATATTGGATAGTTATAATCAAATTGTTATTAAATCTAAAGACAAATTAATTAATATTCAAGATCTAATATATCATCAACCAAAAGGTCAAATTCTATTTAAATATTTGAAAAATGTTGTTAAAAATCATTCAAAGATAATCTGAAGGCTATTAGAAAAATTAACTTTAAGGTTTAATAATGAGAATTAAGGTGAAAAATAAAAATGATGTGAAAAAGATAGAAATTATAATCATTATTGTAGCACATGTCATCTAAATACTAGTAGGGAACAGTCTTATAAGATTGTTCTCTACTTATGTTAGACTGTGAACCTACTTATATTAGAATAGGCCATTTCAAAGTTGTTCGATCGGCATTTTGATCGTTAAATCCAGTAACCAATCAAAATTTATGATCGAAATTTATAATTGAGATCATTGATCTCGTAAAATTGATCGACCGTT
>CAJVPQ010003995.1:0-10096 GCA_910591825.1 Funneliformis caledonium | reverse complement strand
GCTAAACTCAAATTCATTTTTTAGGCTTACCGGCTATATTAATTTTATATTCAGATACGTGTAGATTGGTTTGTGGAACGATTTTGCCTGACATCATTCGGTTAAATTTAGATCTGAGTCAATATAATGGCTAAATTATCATCATTGTATTACGATACACCTGGTCAGCACCTCAACAGTCCCCGGTACTCTCCCGTCACTTTCTTGTAACCTATATCACGAGATGATTGGCAATTCAGATACGACTAAGCCACCATTATTTTTTCGATTAATCATTATATTAATCATTACAAAAATTAAAGCGCTGACTGAACACGAAGGGGACCAGCTAATTTATTCCCAGCTCATAGATTATGATACATAAAAGCAGAAGAGCCCTGATACCTTACTTCTTCTTTGCTTTCTATAAAACTTTCCAATAAAGGTTTTCTTGAACGTAATGATGTCTGCACAATGGAGCGAAAAACAAACCCGCATGTTAATCGATGAACGTAGAAATGGCAATGAAAAGTACCACCGAACCCTGAATCGTGATAAAAGAAACTTCTGGGAGAGGATTGCAGAGAATATTAATTGAGCAAATAATACTAATTACTTCACTGGAGAAGATTGTAATAAGAAATTCTTAGCTCTAACTCGGGCATACTATGTAAGTAACATAGATAATGAGCAGTTGTTTTGCAAATACCCGACTCTGATCTGATATTTTTGGTATATGTAAACAACATTGGCCTACAGGAAAGCTAAGGCGGAAGCTGAGTCTCAGGAAAGACTATCAACTAATGAGGAATCTGTGACAGGAGCGGGGAACCAACCACCAGTTAAGGCAATAACTAAAAAAAAGAGAAGTATCATTGGAGAACATTATTACGAAGAGTTCTCTACGGAATTTTGGAAAGAGCCCGGTATTTATATTTGTTATACTCTCGTGTATATGAAAAAGATGCACCCCTAATTTTTATTGTTTCTAGGATCACGACATTCTAATATAGGAACGGCACCATCTATCACACCAGGTAGACCACAACCATCAAGAATCGCAAGACCAATATCATCACCCGCAAGTGCCTCAGGATCCAGAACCGCCGGAACTGCTTTAAAAATTCCTCGAGCAATTCCTTCTAATACATCGCGTCCAACAACACCTTCTTCTGGTTCGAGACCTGTGACGCCCTCATTCTCTCAAAGTGCCGAAACAATTAATGTTTTTATTAATTACATTGAGCCGGACTACCAAGAGTGATTTTTTAATAACAAAGAAGATCATTTATTTTACTTTGCTAGCGGGATTTTTTCATATCTGTAAATAGTTATATTAGTTTAGTAAATTTTGTATTTTTTTTGATGCAATAGGCGTAGCAGGCAAAAAACGCTTATAGTTCTAAATATGTTTTTATTAAAATTATTTTGTAAAATTTATCACAATAAAGAAATTATTTTTCGTATTTTCGATATAATAAAAATAAAGTTTCGCGGAGTTGCATGGGAGAACGCGCTCTAAATGAGTCCGGCTATGGAGATATTTGAATTCTTCTTCAAAATCTTGTAGAAAGATTCCGCCACACAATGATTATCGAATTTTCACATGCAATATATATATTTTTAACCAATATAAATGCTTTATTAAAATAAACCGTGCTGAGAACAAGTAAACTAAAACGAAAATCTAACTATATTTTTACACATCCCAACCCGCACATGACTATCTTAATCTACTCTATTAATTTCTTTTTTGCTTTTTCACGTTCGTTTTCTTATTCTCTCCTTCCTCTAGCGCTTCCCTACTTTCACCGCCTCTCAACATCGTATCACTATCGGAATCTGTATAATGGCGCTTCGAATTACGCTGTTCCACCATGTTAATTTCCAATGCATATTGGGGTATATTCTTGATCCATATCGGAATTTTTTGACTGTCTTGGTCTTTGACGGTTTTGTATCTTTGAAGTGGAAATTCTTCGAAGATGTTCGGCGGCACAACGAAGTATAGGTGAATATTATTTATGTTGTTCCCCCACCCGAGAAAACGTTTGATATCGTCGAGTCCTTTTACCTACGCAACCTGAGTTAGCGATACAAGCGATAACCAACAAATATAATTTCAAATCTGACTCTTACCTTTATGTCGTGCTTTGTTGAGACGGTGATTTGGTACAAGACCAAAGTGTTGTTATCAAGGCTAAAAGCATCAATCGATGCGAATGTTTTTGATTTTGGCCTGTTATAATATCCCTTACGTGCTTCTTTCAGTTTCATGAACCAATTACATTCCAGCTCCTTTATATGTCTTTCGATCACTTCTGAGTTATTATTCAAACACCGCACCCTAAATATACCACCCCTTTGCAACTCGATGTGGGCAAGATCTTCGAATAAGTTGCCTCTAAATCCAGCGAACATTGGGTATTCACAACTGCTCATGATGAAATCACGAACGCTCCTTTTGGTTTTAATTTCGTAAGCCTGGATCAATCTGTTAGATATCATTGGAGAAGCAAAACGATACACTGCGTCCGTAAATGTTGAACCCACGTCAAGATGTACGAGTCTACCACTAATGGTATCTGTGGGCATGCCTGCCGTATCGATAGAGTTTATACAACTCTCCAAATCGGCTTGAGCAATCAGATTATAGTATTTCCGCTGATATGTCTCATCGTCCCACTTTAAAAGAATTGACCTAGGTATTGGGCCCCATTTTTCCAGCAAGATCCCGACTAATTCAAATGTGAGCTCTTTACCTTCATTATTTTTCTTGTTCTTATATTGAAAGTTCCAAAGCGTGGTGATTTCTTCGAGTTCCCAAACTGGCATAAAATATTGAGTAAAACCTGGCCATTTAACAGCCTCATTGAATCTTTCATTCTTCGGCGATGTGAGTAGGATCTTATAGGCTGAATACCACGTCATAGTATGTGCATCAGAGAGGTAGAAGTTTTTATAATCATTCAATGCTCCGTCGAATTGTTGAATATTCCCTTTTAGCACTCGATCTTCCGGCGAGAATAGATAACAGGTATTTTCGTCACCTCTCCAGACTATTTTGGCTTTAGGATATTTGTAACGAATATAGAAGAGAATAAATAAGCCAAAGTACGTCTTTCCGATACCAGGTGTACCGGTAATCGTGCAACCAGTTTCGGCTGGGCCACCTTGTCCGCGATTCTTTTCAATTAATTCGAGTAACTGCAAATAACAGTTCCGTATGAGAAGTTTTGATCCATATTTTTCTCTCTCTCCCAGAAAAAACACGTCATCCGGTAAACACAGCATTCCTCCAAACTCATCCATCAGTTTGAACGGTAGTTGCACACCAGTGTCCGTTCCATTGTGGTATAGCATACCATCTGAGTCAGTAATCACACCTTTGTTAAGACAGATATAATTATTTTCAACCGTAGAATAAGGTTTCAGAGCATTTAATTCAGATTCCTCTATATCTTGTGGTAACGGGAAGACTATCTTTGCGTCAAGAAGTTTCTTCCAAAACTCAACAACTCTGGGTCTAACTGTGAGAAGTATACCATTGAAAAAAATAAAATGCAACGTAAGTCATTTCCACACTTTTTCTGTCACCAACATATAACGACTTCAGTTAATAGGAATATATTAGCATACCTCGAAGCTTTTGTCCTGTATAATGTAAAACAAATATGAGGCACAAGTTAAAAAAATGAAATGGCAGCGAGAAAAGCAGTGTAGGTTTGGTATATTCGATAACGGGAATGTGTTTTTGGGGCGGGTTTGACGATAAGCAGGAGGAAAGATTAAGTATGTGGTATTATATGATTATATAACATACGGGCAAACCATAGGAACGAGTAATAAATACTACGAAAATGACTGACTAGAAAGACGTCCGTTGAATAACACGCGAGGCGTACAAACGATAAACTATTTTATAATAGAACTTACTTTGGCTGTTCAAATCATTGACTAACGTTACAAGTCTTGTTGCAGGTCCATCAGGAAAGTTATAAGGCTCACTACGAAGCTTTTCTATAGTCCATTGGAGAAAGTCAAGGCCAGCAACTTCTTGTTGAAGAAGAGTTGAAAATACATTCTCGCGAAGGTTCAAGTTTTTTCCTCGTAAAAAAGTTACAAGTCGTTCCGTATCATATTCTTTTACTTCCTCAAACGAAGGATCAGTAGAAGTGCTTGCAGAAGACATGATTTATTAGTTTTTAAAAGTGATGTGACAAGTGTGCAATAGAAGTTGTACAAGTTCAGAAAAAGAAAAAATTTGCAGAAAAAAGGCATGATTTGGGAGTATATATAGGAAATTTATTGTCGCACAAATCACTCAGACGATCTTCATCGTGACTATGCACATACTGCGCTTAAAGCCTTTAAAGCCCAAATGTAACAATTTTTCAGATACTGTACATTTAAGAAGCCACATAGAGGAAAATGCTAGAGAGGCAAGTGAAATGTATGATGCTATCAAAGAGGGAGGGAGTACTCGGATCCTAGGCCATAAATGAGAGTCCTAGCATCATATTATTTCTTTGCTTTCTCACCTTTATGAAAAATGTCTATAGCTATTTTGTTTATACTTCTATTGTGATTAGCCTTTTACTATACTAAATTTCCGAAATAAATTATCCCACCAATATTTACAGTATTTTTGTCTATCTATATCTCTCCCAAATATACAAAATATTATTTCTCGAAAGAGAACTTCTCTGAGATTAAGAAGTTTCGAACCTATAGTAAAATTACGGAAGCATTAGCAACTGAGATAAAAAAAAAATAATACAATAACGATTTACACTTACCATCACGATTCATTTTCACATAATTCCATTCCGCCTCATACACGAGATATTTATTGCTTAATTTTTTCTGCGTTATCGCCAGTACGATACTGCACAAACTTTTAAGAATTCAGCACGTTATATAAGATAAATTTTTTGATGCACTGCGCCAGACTTTTGCTGTGCCGTCACATGCAAGACAGATAAAAGGGTTCACTAACTGTCTTGCCTTCTTTTTATATGACTTGTAGTCGTCTAAAAATCGAATTTGGAATAAATCTTCGGGGGAATTATGATAGCATCATGAAAAATCAGATCAACAGATTCGCTCAAAGACATAATAAAAGCCTTGATCGCTAACCATATGGGATCATACCTCTTGGATCAACAAAGGGTCTTTTTTTATTATTATTACGAATATCTGCAAGAAAGTTCGAGAATATTACGTATCTACAAGATGTTATGGTTAGTTTTTTCACACAGCAATCATCTCAGCAATACCCACAGCCATACTATGCGGAATATTATCATGTAAATATATTGTGCTTAATGCACCTTTGCTTTATTGATTGTAAATAAAAAATACATATCAGATCTTAGATCAGGATACAATGATACATGATAAAGTCTTATTACGTCTATTCTATCCTAAGTACCATCACCCTAACCTAATAGTCCGTTTCATTTGTTTGCATTCGTGGTTAGTAACGAGATCCTTGGAATGGTTAGTCCTGATGACAAAAAAAGTGCTAAATCTCATGTCGCACATTTCTACCCTTTAATCGCAAATAACAGACAGGTCGTTGCTTACTTTATAATTATTTATAATAACAAATAACAAATAAAAACTATGTGGGTGACTTTATTTAATAAGTAATATTATCATGTATATAACTGTAAGTTGCTATTAAACACTTGTTACGGATCATATTATTTGTGTCATGACAAAAAATCTTGTCTGATAATTTTAACCAGATAAGCCACAATCGCGAACCTAAATTTAATGCTTGAAGTGAAGCAAGTAAGACAATATTCTGTTCCATACCATTCATCATGTAATCCATAATTCCCATGTTTTCCATCACAAATAGGGCATGGTGAGCTCCACGGCTGAGGTAATGCAAAATTATAATTATCAATCCCTCTGAAACTATTTTGGAATTTCAAGTATGGGAAGTGTTCTAAGACAGATTTGATAATTAATTCTGGATCGGGTCTGACTTCAAAAGTTATAGGCCCTTTTTCTGGCTTCGAATTTATAACTTCTGATTCATGTACTTCTGTTGGTTACCATGGCTCATTTTCAGTCTGTTTTTTATATCTTTTGTGTAATTTGGAACGAATCTTATCTGTCAAAATACTTGGTAATCCAATTAATTTGGTATGCCAATCCAGATATTCGGCAGTTAGTATTTTATCAGACTCAGTCATTTTCCTTTTTATATGACTGCAAACAATTTAAATCCCTTTTTCTTCCTCAGGTCATCAATTCGAAAAAAAAGATTAAAAATTTTTTCAGATAGAAAGCTGTCTAATCATCTGGACTATGCAGTTATCTCAATTTCACGCTGTTCACATTTAATAAAGTAAGATCCGACTTTATACTCACCTTCTATTTCTTCATCATCATGACCTAATTTGCATAATGGGCAGATGTAATCCCTGCATGATGTCTTATCAGTAATCCCATAATAATCGAAATTTTCACAACTACATTCTCTATATAGATTAGGATATTGACCCAATACCTTGTTGCGAAAATAGGGTTGGTCATAAGTTGGCTTAGTCTTAGGAATTGGTGGATGAGATTGCGGTGCAGATAATACATTTGCCGATGTATTAACCTCAGTTGATTCCAAAGCCAGTGGAGCATTTATAATTCTTTCACTGGTTTCAGGATTTTTGTTTACATGATTTTGGCTGGGGCCCCTGGCTGAAATCTCAGTCATGTGACTTGATACTTCTTCCACATCACTGTTATCGTTATCATTATGCTTGGAGAAATTATCTATAATATCTTGAACTTTATCATTAGTCAACTCAGAAATAGAGTTTGCACTATATGTCGTAATATACTTAATATTATCTATGCCTACCTTTTCAAATAATTTATATATCTTTACAGCTTTCTGAGTTTTCCTTTGTAAGTTTTTATGGGAGATTTCTGGAAGACGCAAACTTGTCTTTTCAGATTGTTGCTTTCGCAATATGGATAGGTGTTCCAACATTTTATCATAAATTATTCCCTTTGCCTTTTTTTCGCCTATTTTGCCTTTTCCATCTTGTACAATCACATTAACCTGGGTTAAAAATTCTTTTCCATAATAATACCAGCGCAAAATCTCTTCCTAATTAGCACGAATTGCGCCATATTAAGCATCATCCGCTTTATCGAATAATTGCGTTAGAAAAAGCAATGAATCTGTAGATGAATTTTGATTGAGATTCTCAATTGAAATCACATCGCAAAGAATAGTTTTGTCACTCGATTAGGTATCATTCTTAATGTCATCAGCTATCAATTGTACGATATTTTTTATGCCTTTCTTCCTATGGCTATTTTGGCCAGCTGAAATTTTAGTCATGAGATTCGATACCTCTGGTATCTTTTCAGAAGTGGAGCACCCAGTGTCAGATTCTTAATCTTGGTTAAGAGATGCTTGCTCTGCTTTGCTAAGTTTCTTTCTATCGGCTTGGCGCTCCTTATTGCGTTGCTTTATTTCACTACTAACTATTTTCTTATGAACCTCAAGCAAGAAATTATCTATCTCTTTCTCCTCTAACGGTTTTTCATGATGGACTACATCCGAATTGAAGTTAGATGAGTTATTATTAGGGATAATATTTCCCTTTAAGTCATTTTGTACCTGATTCTGTTTTACTTTCGTGATACAATCTCTAAGCTCAGCATTCTCAGATTTTAACTCCTCGATTGTGATCCCAAGTTTGGCATTTTCAGCATCACGCTTGGCACCTTTCTCCATAACCTGCTTTAGAAGTTCAGTATTCCTGGCCTTAATCTCAGTTTTCTCAGCCTTAAGTTTGGCGTTCTTAACTTCAAGTTCAGTGATACGCTGTTTCAATAATCCAAGCTCAGATGACATGATTGATATATAACTAATACACTGTATATAAGCATTCAAAATAAAAAAAAATACATATTTTTGGCCGGGGCCCCCGGCTGAAATTTGCTAAGAAAATATTTTATTATTACATGCGAAAAATAAACACATAGCTCAGGACAGCCCAGGATACATTGTCTATATGATTACAGACTATAATCCCACCCTATTTTTTTGAATAATATCCCTCTATCTTAGCTCTCTTTCTATCCGATTTATCCTTCACACATGCCCTATCTTCCAACAAGCCAATAATTATACCTAAAACCTTCTTAACACCCTTACGTAATGTTTTATATTCTTCGGAATTCTCAATCAGAGTCTCTTCGACAAATTCGATGCTAAAGGGAGTCTTACTCGCCTGTAAAATTTCACCTGAAGAATAGAAGAGAAAATGCCAATCCTTGGCAGATGTCACAACCCCATACAAATAGTCAAAGTAGTCCTCATCACGCTTTCGTTTTCTCTTGTTCGTTTGAAATAAACTTTCTAATTACTTGATATTCTGAGCAAAGCCTTCCATTAGCTTTTGCTGGACCTTATCCTCTGTGATGCAGATAAGCTTATCAGATTCCTATAAGTTTATATTTTGCAGTAAGTTAATAGGTATATAGGAGAAGCGGTAAAAATCCAAGGAAGGCTTACTTTGATTGCATAATTGACCTGCCCACTACTTTCATCTCCAATTATTTCATACTCAGGCCTCATACTAAATTTCTTTTTCATGGCATCTTCTGCGATATGAAGGGTGGTATATAGTATAGTTGAAACGTATTCATTACGCATAGACTCCAAACTTGTTATTACTAACATTCCATAATTTTGAAGTTGTAATTTAATATCTGCCATACATAGTTCGAGATGCTTATTGTCGTCTGGGACTTTGTGGATTTGTGGTGTGAAAAGAGGTATAACTTCTGTCCCTTCAGAGACGAGGTCATATTTTGCCAATACTTCCTTCAAACTGCGGTATGACGAGAACGGCTTCAATTTTTTCTTCTTACATTCCTTAGCGAAGTTCACGAGAGCTGTTGCAGGTCCCAATTTCATTCCATAATGCTCATACTCTTCTTTAGTTATCTTGAAAAAGGTACGGCCATTTATTCTCTCCTTTTCAATTATATTATAATCTTCTAGTTCATGCTCTAAGTCCTCTTTCTTACGCAAGAAATCTATTAGCTCCTTCGTTTTATATTTTTAATTTTGTCTACCAACGAGACTGTCTTATTTTCAGCAACAGTAGTGGAGGTAGAAGCTGGTGTATAAGGTGTACTAGTTTCAGACATAGCGCTTTTATAGGGATATTAGGCTTAGACAAAAATAGTGTTACGTTCCAAAGTAAGATAAAATTTTATAGGAAGAGAATACTAGGCATTAATATAAGTTTTATGTAGTATAGACATCACATCAATACACGTAACCGCTTACTCATATATTGATAGGATAATAATACTTTATTTATGAAATAAAAAACGTTGCCGGTAATCAGCCTAAAATACATAAAAACTATTACATAGCATGATAATGAAATATAGATAAAAAATCCAATTACTGGGGGGTTTTGGGACGGGGTATATGAGAATGAAACCCTCTTCGATATGATCGATATTAAAATGCTTAGAAATTATATCATCTGATTTCAACTCTGTCGTCAGCTCTTTTGGATTATCAACACAAAGCTTAATCTCATCAGGAACCTGCTTATAAAGTGTTTCCATTTCTTTTTTAATGATGGATATGGCGTCTTTGACCAATGTTTGCCAGGCTATTTTGATTATGAGATTTCATCATCCGATTTATCGTGGAGTTTAAACCTGAAGTCAATAATATTGGCCATATTTCATTTTCTAAAATACAAGAGCTTATAGTGAGAAAACTCATCCCTATACATACACAACTTCTGGCATATACATACCTTATTTGCATTATTTTCTCTGAAAAAGTTTTTGGCGAAAAGTTGGCTGAACTTTCACATACCCTATATGCTTTATATCTTGCTGGGAAAAGAGCGCTAAGCTGAAGTTAAGGAGGTATAAGGCGTGATTAGTATTATCATCTAATGTCAAAAGCTCTTTAAAAGCACATGTAAATAGAATCTTCTTACCTTTTCACATGTACAGAGGGTGATCACGGGTTTTCGAACGATAAGTATTTTTGTTTTTTTTTCTTTGTTTACATTATCTACGCGTTTATTTCTAATTTTAGTATTTATTTAGC
>CAJVPQ010003994.1:0-10098 GCA_910591825.1 Funneliformis caledonium | reverse complement strand
TTTAAAATTGTCTTAAAATGTAAAAAATAATAAATAAAATAAAAATCTATCCTTTCTCGTAAAATTACTTAAAATATCTTTTTTTCTATTATAAAAGGTAAAAAATCAGTTTGTTTTTAAATAGTTGACCAAATTTTAACTTACGTTTCATTTAATTTTGATAGTTAGTGATATATTTATATTATAAAAAGTAAAAAAAAGTCAGTTTATTTTTTGAAAAGTTAACTAAATTTTAACTTAAGTTCTTTTTGTTCTTAAGATGATATTTTTTAGCATTTTGGTAGAATGTGAAAAGAGAAAATTTAGAAATGATTGTAAAAAGATAAAGTTTAAGTTGAAATTATTTTTAAAAAATGAAAAAATTAAGCTTATTTATATAAATATTCCTATATATATCAGAAATAAACTTAAATAGTACATTAAATTAATATTAATAAAATTGATCTTGAATTCAGCAAGTTCTTTAAATATTTAATTTAATTTTAGCAAATCAGTTTAATTTAAAAGTTTAGTTAAAATAATAATATATTAATTTAAATAAATTATAAAAAAATTATTTAATTGGAATAATTAAATTATTAATCTAAATAAATAATAATAAAATCATTTCTAAGGAATAATAAAAATAGTTTTAAACAAATTATAATAGAATCATTCTTTTAAAATAATAATAATATCATTCTTAAAGAAATAAATGCATTATTTCTTTAGAATGATAATAATAATATTTCTTAGAAATGATAAAAAACTGTTCTTTTAGAATGATAATAATATTGTTTCTTAGAAATTACAAAAAATTGTTACTTTAAAATATTTCTAAGAAGTAATAAAAAAATCATTTCTTTGAAATAATAATAACATTATTTTTAAAGAACGATATATGTATTATTCTTAAGAAATGATAAAAAAATCATTTCTTTAGAATAAAGATAGCACTACAACTAGTTGCAACCAGTGATAAATAAGCATCACATAGTTGTAACTAATTGCAATATTAATAAAAATTGAGTTACAACTAGTTGCAACTGGTGACAAATAAGCATCATATAATTGCAACTAGTTGCAACGCTATCTTTACTTTAGAATGATAATACATCATTCTTAAGGAAAAATAAATGTATTAGTCCTTAGAAATAATAAAAAATTATTCCTTTGAAATGATAATAATATCATTTCTTAAAAATAATAAAATAATCATTTCTTTGAAATGATAATAATATCATTCCTATAAAATAATAAAAAAATCATTTCTTTTAAATAATAATAATATCATTCCTAAAGAATGATAAAAGAATCATTTTTTTAAAATGATAATAATATTATTTTAATTGAATAATTATTTAGTTTTTATTCAATTAAAATAATATAATTATTTTAATTGAATGATTTTTTGTATTATTATTTGATTAAAATAAAATAAACATTTAAACTAAATAATTTTTTATTTTCATTTAATTTAAATGATATAATCATTTTAGTCAAATAATTTTTATATTATTATTTGATTAAAAATGATACAATTATTCTAAATAAATAATTTTTAATCTTTATTTAATTAAAATAATATAATTATTTCAATCAAATGATATTTTAATTCTCATTTGATAAAATGATAAAAGAATTTTTCTTTAAAAATAATTTAAATTATCATTCTTTTGAAATAATATACTGAACTAAATCTTTCAGAGAATTAATTTGGTTATTAATATCAGTAACTAGTATATTTCCTTCAAATTTTATTTTATTTTAATATATTTTAGTTAATTTTAATATATTTTAATCAGATGTAAATCAGATATCAATCAGTTATAAATAAGATTAGTCAAATTTTAGCTAATTTTTGATATATACTAATTAGCTATAAGTATAATAGTAATAGAAAATAATAAATTTTTTAGATTTCAGACCTAATCACTTATTTTCCTAAACAAAAAATAAAATTATGATGTAAATAACTTATTTACATCCTATTTTAATAAAAATCTGCAGCTCAATTATTATACATATTATACAATAGTTACATTAAAAGACCATTACTACTATATTAAAACTTTATGAAATAGTGAAGTTCATAAAATTGCAGATCTTTATAAACAATTGGGTATCTATTAAAAACTTATATAGATATGACAAATAGCTTAAAGAAATAAATGATCTTAAACAAGAAAGCCATTTAGAATATTTAAGGTATTTTACTTCTAATAAGCATCATTATCTTAGTCAAATTGCAAAATCACAAAATTGTATTTTAAGTAAAGAAATAACAGAAATATTAAAAAAAGATATTTTGACTTTTATATTATATCTTATATAGTTAAAAAAAAACCTTTAAATTCTTAAGTATAAAGTATGTATTTTTTGTTTAGTATCTTTTCTTATTCAAAATGCTATAAATAATTATGTCATTTGAGTAAGAATTCATTAAAGAAAAGGATGAAGTAAATTTGTATTTCTGATGAGTTATTATTTCAAATATTTTATAATATAATTATGGTTTATTATAAAAATAGAGAACTAATGCTAAAATGTATAACAATCAAACATCCCTTTAAAATCCATATATAAAAAGCATTTTATACAAAAAGAACTATCAGTTTTTACATATTTACTAAGAATATAAATGAAAAGCTTTACTGGAAGAATATAAATAAAAATTTATTTAAATAAGCCACTTGAGTTTTTAATAATAAATGAATATTTAGCAGGACAATTATTTAAAATATTATGCTAAGTTTACAATCATTCTTTTCTAAGAATATTTGTAAGTTTTTGATTAGCTGTCTTTATTACCAAATCTCAATCTGATTAAAAATTTGTAGAGAATAATGAAGAAAAGAGTAAAAAAGAGAATTAATATAATAGTTGTTAAAAAATCCATTATACAAGAGATTTTTATGAGGTTAATAAAAAAAAATGTAAGACAATTAATAAAAATTATTCTTATAATATCTATAGTAAAGCATTTAAAATTAGTAATAGAAGCATAATAAACTTTTAAATTTTAATATTTTTTAATGTGTATTCAGAGATATAATATTAAATTTATTTTTTAAGAAAAATTAAGTGAAATAATCACTAATTTTTATTTTATTTTTTTATTACTATTATATACCAATCAGCTATAAATAAGATAGATCAAATTTTATTTTCTTTTTAGCTGATTTCTAATATATGCCAATTGGTTAGATTGATTTTTGATAATTTACCAATTTTAGGCTGATTTTTTTGCATGTTCAATTTTGATTTTGATCAATAAATTCTTTAATAATATTTCTATAGCTAATCATAAAACATATTTTATTAATACAGAATTTAATCCTTATTCTTTTTTTATTTTCTTTTCTCTTTAGAAATTAATCAAATTTTTAGAATCAGACTCCTTATACTAGATGGTTAAGTTTATTCTAAATTTATTTAGGATAAGTTAATTTAGAATAGTATAAAATTGATTTTAATTTAGTTACATTTTTTAATTAAATAGAAATTTTTTGTATTTTCTCAATTGTAATTTGTAATTTGTATAACTTTACTTTATAATTAATAAAGATTGTATAAAGCTACTGCATATAAATATATATATATATATAATATTTTAATATTTAGTAATTATAAAATGATAAAATAAAGTTTATTAGATTTATTGTATTAAGTTATACCTAATAATAATATTTTTAACTTTTAAAATTAATTATCAATATATATATCAAGATTTTAATTTTTTAAATTTTTAAAATAACTTATTATCTAATTTTCATAAAATCTTAAAATTTAATTGGATTTATTATATTAAAACCTATTAAATGGTAGCATTTTTATATCAAAATATATAAATTTAAAATTTTAATTTTTTGTTAATAATTTATTATATATTTTTCTTTAAAAAATTATTAGTTAATTACAATTTTTTTTTAAATTTTACTTAGAAAATATCATAAAATTTATTATAAAATATTAATTTTTAATAAATTATTTTAAAAATGATTTTAATTATTAAATAAAATATAGTTTGATCAATAAATTTACTTACATATAATTTACATTTTTAGTTTATATTAAAGTTAATATTCATTAATTTGATTTATAATTATTAAAAATTATGCAATTAAAAACAATAAATTGAAGAGAAATAAGCTATAATACTTATAAATTAATACTGTAATTTGATTCATTTTATATTATATCAAGTTTAAGCTATTTTATAATAAATGAAAATCTAATTTTATGAAAAATAAAAATTAAATAAATTATATAAGTTATTTATATTTTGCAAAAAAATGGTTAAATATTTTTATATTTATTTATTATCATCTTTCTTTTATTATAAATGAAAATGAAAATGATAATGAAGGAGTAATTTTTTATAGTTTAATATGTAATAAACCTATGTAAGATTCATCTTTTTCATTTAGATTATTTTGAAAAAATTGAAAAATTTCTAAAGAAATTGATGAATCTATAAAATGAAGAAAATTACTTAAAAGTTATAACAAAAAAAAAGAAGCAGATGAAAGTAATAATTATAAAAACTGTTCAAGTACTTTATAAATTGTTATATAAAATAATATTATTACGTTATGAAATTTAACAAAAAATTTTTTCTCTATCTTACACAAGGGTTTAAGAATCCAAGGAATTTTTTCGTAAAATAGCTTCATGGAGTTACGCAAAAAAAATTCCGTATTCAGTAACAATGCATTTTAGTATACATATTTCCTATTATGATCGTAGAAAAAACTCCGGCAGTAAAATGATCTGCAATACTATTGTTCTTTATCATAAAGAAAAATCAATATAAACGATAATTAAAGGCTATTTTCGGGTAAAATTACATAATTGACATGTGGTACGTTTTTATAATAAAAACGGTTATTTATTGTCAAAATCAGTTAAAAGGATGAGTTATAACGTATGATCAATTTTACCTATGTAAACCGTACAGAATATTCCACCAAATTGGAAACAATGATGCATATTAATACACATTTCTATTTTTGGAACAATTTTTGGAACATGTCGAATCATATTTTGACACGATTTTTTTTAAAAAAGTCAAAAGTAATTTTTTTTTTTTTTAATAGAGAACAATAATCTTAATGGTTGAAGAATGGTTGATAAAATAAAACTTAGAGGATTTTTTTTATAAATTTTAGAAAGAGAATTTTTGTAAACATAGGTGATATTTATATATAAATCGAATTACAAGAATTGTTTTTTTTTAATGCTTTTGCCAAATTCTTAATGTATTCTCTTTCTATTTATCCAGCATAAGTGGTAACTTCTGTCATAAATAGAATTATTCTTCTTTGCATTAAAATTATTTAACGTAACTATTCCTATTAGACATCATCATATTATTGGTGATAGCTGATATAACTAATTGTAAATCTTCCAAGCTAAAATTTGAAATATCATAAAATGATATTGGAACATTACTCGCCGGTTTAGAATCCGATTGGATAGAGTAAGGAAGAAATTGTAGCGATTGTTGAGGAGTTTGTCGTTCCTGATACACAAAGAGAGAGGAGTAAATTTCAACATGCAAAAAAATTCGAATAAAATGCGAAAAAAAAATATTATTTAAAGCTATAAATACCTTGATACCAGTGTAATAATTATCAGTAGTTTTCGCAATATTATTAACTAATTCTTCTAATCTATGAATCCTTGAACGAATCATTTTAACACATTTGTTTGATTCCTTACAGCGAGCACAAGTTCTTTTAATTGTAGGCTTTATTTCAAATTCGGTGTCACTTTCCACCTCCGTTTGAATCGGAGGAAGGATTTCTTGAGAGGAATATATCAACTTATTTGCAGGTAAAAGGTAGTTATTATTTAATCTATAGTTGGGGGTTATCTTTACTCTTTGAACACGTGAATTTTCAGAAATTCGAGATGGATGAAATTGATTTCCTTCTTGAACTGTCATATGAGCTTTAATTTGATTTTTTATCTATTTATTATATCAGTGGAAGAAATGATTTTTATCTCTTACGTTGAATTGCAAAAAGATACCTATTTATAATAAAATTGTCATGTTTGTACTCATTGATTGTGTTAAATCGGAAAATAGTGTCCGAGAGAGTATCTCATATTCATGTAATTATAAACTAAAGACGCAGTTCGCTAAAAGTTTAGAATCTTTTTAATTTCATGAAGCAATGCTGCGGTCTATCACTTCGGAATATGCCGCTTATATTCATAATCAGCTTTTAACTAAATTTGTCAAACAAATACCGGCAAAAACGTTGATAAAGTTTTGCAAACGAAGTACGTGTCGAGCTTAAGACATCCAATTTTTTTTTAATTTAGAATAAAAATTCCTTTTTGATAGATCTATAGACCATTTTCTAAAAAAAAAAAAAAAAAAAAAAAAAAAAAAAAAAAAAAAGTGGGCATTCTGAAGAAAATAAAGTCCGACTCATTATACTACTAATCAAAGAAGAATAACATTGAATTTAACTCCCTCGTTATTGTATTACTAATTTAGTAATTTAGTAATTAACCGATACACTTATGATCAAACTCGGTTAAACAATAACATCATTTAATAAGGAAAAATGATAAACTTTTTGCAATTCTGACACGAGATTATCAGAATACGGTAGCTTTTTGGCGAAGACGTGCTCAATGATTTCCGTTTAGCCTAATGAACCCCTCTTTTTTTTTAAATATACGGTGATCTATATTTAAGTTATTCATGAATTAATAAGGAAATACGATAATGAAAATTTTTTTTGTTGTGTTTGAGAAAAATATCTTTTTTTAAAAAAAAAAAAAAAAAAAACTCCGATAAATCGCTGCGTAATGACTCGTTTAATAACGGATTTCATCGAGTCTCACTTTATCAAATTCTTGTTATTGAGAACGTTTACATTCGTAATGACGTTTATAATTCCTGAAATTCATCCTCCTTCATTATAGTGGAAACTAATAATAAAATTACAACGGTCGGTAAAAAATGCAGAAAAGATCGCCTTTCAATTTCATTTGAATAGAAAGTGTAAAATATCTTCAATCCCCTCTAAAGCAGAAATAAACCTTTGTGGCAGCTCCAAGAAAGCTACTGGTGACTCCGGAAAAGTGATAAATATTAAAGTTCGAATTGTTTTGCTGTCATTGTTTTTCTTTTTTTGTTATTTTTTTTATAATAGGATTGTAATACTACTGAATCCGATCTTTTCTAAAAATGTCAGACAATCAATTTTAAAGTTAAAATGCTTTAAATACAACTTCATTAGCTTATAACATCTTTTTTAAAGGATTAAAGAATTTTTTATTTTAATTTTTTAACCATTCTGCATCTTCTCAAGTATTTGAATTATTCATCAAAACCTGCTAATTATTAACCGGCTTTGGTTAATGGGTTAACCGGTTAATTTACTTCGGTTAATTAATCGGCTAATTAATCGGCTAATTTTAATGGCTAATTACTAACAGCATATAAGTGCATAATTTTTTAAATACGTATTTATCCTTAATTGCATTTATAGTTAACGTTAACAATTATGATTAATAATTAAAAATAATTATTAACCAGTTAATTTCTAATCGGTTAACAAAATACTTTAAAATAAAGTCTTAATTAGTCGGATTTAAATAAAATGCCAGTCGGCAAAGGCCCTGTCTTAATAATATGACTGTTGTAGCCCAAATGCGTTGATGCCCAAATGATATCCAAAATGGCGCATTTCGGCTCAAATGCTCACTCGGATATCTCAAACGACCACTTCCTTCGTACTGTCCCGAATGACCACTTCATGTTTTAATTAATTTTATAATGAATTGCATGTGAAATATAAAAATAAATGCATAAGATTTTATTTAAACAAAATGTCACCTTTACAATTAATTATATTATTATTATTAGAGGGTTATAAGATTATAAAAAATATCTGAAGTTAAAATTTCTGATATAAAATGTAATACAAAATTATTGTGTAATTTTTTTTACAACTTAAATAAAGCTTAATAAATATTTGTAACAAAATTATCATTTGGGAAGTAAGCTATTAAAATCACGTTACGGATCATATGATTTACTATGTTCGTAACTTGATTTTAATAGCAAACCTCCCATTTGGATATCTGAAGTAATATTATCCAAATGTTTATTTTAGACATTGTCTGAAATGCGCATTTGGGATATCTGAAATAAACATTTGGAATATTATCTGAAATGTTTATTGATTATTATCCAAATAAATGATCTTTGCATTTAGGATATCCCAACTGCGCATTCTTATTTAAGATATCTCAAATGCATATTTTAGATATTGATGCATTTGGATTACAATATGACGACTTGAAACTGACTGATGATAAATTAATAATTTAATAAATTCACCAATATTTTATTTTATAAATACCAAAATATATATAATGCATCAGATATCGATTTGCGTCAACTGACAGTTGATGTTCGTCAGATGACTAATGCTGACCAAACCTTCTTAAGGCATTATAAGTTTAGCCCAAATAGGCCCATAATTTAGGCCAGTTATCATCTGACGCAAATCGTCATCTGAGACACAACATATATATTTATATATTTATTTTTACTAAAAAAATTATTGAAGTGTATAATGTAAATCGAAAAAAAGCAGAAAAGTGAAGTTTAATTAAATTTTAATAAAATTATTGATATGTAAATGTAGATAATATTTTTAATTCTTCTTTTTAAAAATTTAAACAATTTGTTTAACTGTTAAATTTGAAATTTTATATTTTTTTTTTTTTTAAAAAAAAAATAATGTAAAATAAAAATTTAGTATAAAAAATTAAATTAACAAATAATTATAATTTTTATTAGAATTATAAAAAATTCAAACTGATATTTTGAATATAAATCAGATTCAAAAATTCTAAACATAAGGATCAGTATAAATTAGATTAATCAAGTTACTGAACTAAGAGGTTCAGGTTAGGTCAATAAAATTCTGACTTGATTTTAATTTTTATTTGACCTGATCTAACTAAATCATTCAAGAAGAATGATTAATCATCATTTTAATTGAATAATTTATTATTATTCTAATTAAACAATTTATTATCATTCTAATTGAATAATATATATTATGAATAACTATTATTATTCAAAAAAAATTATTAGTTAACCTGAATTTTGTCAAATCAGGTTAGATTAGATAACAAGTTAACCTAATTTAACATTAATCTGAAAATCTATTATTTAACTTAGATTTTCAGATCAAATCAGATCAGATAAATAAGTCAACTTGATCTAATTCAGAGTTTTATTGAAATTTATAATTTACTAATCTATATCTGATCTTGAATCTGAAATTTTATATTAAATCTGAATTTTTAATTTGTTTATCAAAAAAATTATAAATTTTACTTATATATAACTTTTATATCATATTCACTTATGATTATATTTTGTTTTAAAAATAAATTTTAATCTTATAAAAAAAACAATTAAATAAATATAATTATCCATTATAAAAATATTGATTTTATACAGAAATTTTATAATTTTTATTATTTTATTATATAAATTTAATATATATATTAATAATATATTCATTTTATTAACTACTAATTGTAAATATATAATCTGTAAAAATAAATCTATATTATTTTTAATAAATTATTAAGATTTCAGATATAATTATATTTGATAATAAATGTATAAGATATAATATTTGATTAATTTAATTAATTAAAATCTTTATTCATTCTTAAAATTATATCTATTTATGCTATATTTGGATTTTTATATAACTTTTATTAGCTTATATTAAAAAGTAAAAATAATTTCTATTTATTTTTAATTGTAGTTTTATAACTAATTAATAAATTATATTCAATCATGTTTATCTATTTTTAATACAATTTCTTATAAATATTACTACTATTTAAATATATATTTTTTTTTGAATTTTAATAATATTTTTATTATCCCTTAGATTGTCTAGCAGGCAAATTTGCCTGCGAACTTAAAAAAAATATGTTATTTTTTTAATAAAATATTAAATATTAATTTTATAATATAATAATGATATGAAAAATATAGTTTAATATATATTTTATTAATTTTATTAAAAGAAATTTTAAGTTTATAAGATATTTTTTAAA
>CAJVPQ010003993.1:0-10100 GCA_910591825.1 Funneliformis caledonium | reverse complement strand
TGGGACTTAGTGTGGGACAGGTTGGGACATATAGCTGGGACAACAAATCTCTGGGACATCAAAAATGTACATCACTGCTATAGGGGGTACTTTAGTCAACCGTTTACGGTAATATGACGCATATACGATAAATAATTTGTGTAACCGATGATCATTTAAGAAATTCGTCATGCTATTTCCAATAAAAAACATTATGGATCCATTATCTGTTATCAATAATATTCATGGTTGGTTTTTGTTTAAAGCGTCATTTAAGAATCTTTTTGGGTATCGATTATTGTTAAAACATTTTCTTTATAGTCGAATGTTGTATGAAAACTCAGAGCACAATACGATATGACGTAATACGCGAACATGTTGAGAAACTTTTTCGCGTATTCAAACTACCTTTACTATGCATTCCTCAAATTACGAACTTTCACGATGTACCTATACTAAAAAAAAATGTAGAATACATAAGAGTTTCTGAAGTTATGGGTAAGAAGCATAAGTAACATACAGTAAATAACTTTGTATCTGATTTCTTTAAATTTATTTGTTATCTCCATGTCAGGCAATGCGTCTGAATTTCAAACTTTAGAAAACGTGATATTGAATATTCATATATATCAACTTAATGAAGACGATGCGATTGAGGAATATCAAGACGATGAGAATTTATTGACTGCACACCATTGGGACTTACCTGCTCGCGCCCTTGATGGTTTATGGGATAAGTTTAGTATTGACATTTTATAAAAACGCAAAGATCAAAGTACTTGATTAACTTATTACTATCAATTATCATACCTAGTTTAATATTTGATGAGAATATTAAAACGAGATTGCTTGAATATGTGTTTACAACAATGTTATTTTCGGATCGTAAAGTTAATACTAATATCATTTCGTGGAACAGGTGAATTATAAAAATAGATAGTATAAAGATCATAAGAATTGATTGATGATGTTTACAATTTTTTAGAGTTGTCCTGTTACATGGTCCGCCAGGAACAGGGAAAACAACATTTTGCCGAGCTTTTGCGCAGAAATTATCTATAAGGTTGGCTGATAGGTGAGGTTTATAGTCGGGGGATCATTTTTTATGCGGATCATTTTATTTATCTTTATATCTTTATTTTTTTAGATATTCTCATGTGAAGCTCTTTGAAATAAATAGTCATAGTTTGTTTTCGAAATGGTTCTCCGAATCCGGCAAGTTGGTTCAAAAATTATTTCAGCAGATTTCTGAACTGATCGAAGAAGAAGGTTCTTTTGTTTGCGTGTTAATAGGTGCGACTCTTTGTTATCGAATACAAATATTGATTAGGTCATTTTCTTATCGATCTTTTTTTTTTTTTTCAAGACGAAGTAGAAAGTTTAACTGCAGTAAGAAAATCCGCGCTGACAGGCGCAGAACCATCTGATGCTGTGAGGGTAAAAGAATTTAAGTTCATATCTTGTATATTTAATTTAATGGTCATCTCATAAATCGACATCTTCATTAGGTAGTCAATGCGGTACTAACGCAAATTGACAAGTTAAAACAAAAAAATAACGTGTTAATATTATCAACATCTAACATCAC
This sequence comes from Funneliformis caledonium, assembly GCA_910591825.1. NCBI lineage: Eukaryota > Fungi > Glomeromycota > Glomeromycetes > Glomerales > Glomeraceae > Funneliformis > Funneliformis caledonium. Next base: position 8,533 of record CAJVPQ010003993.1, on the reverse strand, counting down.
AGAAGCGATAGGTTTAGTTATCTCAACTTTCTTCAATGTACTTTTTTTTAAAAAATATTCGCGTAACCTTTGAATTTCCTTTATCAGATATCGCTTTCATTGATCGAGCTGATATTAAACAATATATAGGCTTACCATCTCGACAAGCGATTTATGCGATTCTATCAAGTTGTATTCAAGAGTTAATGAAAGTTGGGATAATTATGAAGGTAGTACTAAAGATGTTCATCTATTTATCAAATAAATTTTAATGAAAAAAATATTTTATATAGGAAAATCTCCTTGATTGGAGTACTGTGAAACTTACAAATGATTTCGAAGATTCAAATTTTAGACTTTATACAATTTCAGGAAAATGTCTGGTAAATTGTTAATATTTAGAAGCAATCATTATTTATAAATTTTTATTTATTTGTTTGTTTATTTCTCTCTTTAAAACTAATCCGTTCGTTCAGGGAATGAGTGGTCGTACTCTGCGGAAGATGCCTTTTTTAGCATATGCACGTTCCATTCACTCTAAGAATACTACAACTTTCAAGAACTTTTTGAAAGCTTTGGATGAAACCGTTATCGAAGAATCGACTAGTAGAAAGTTGATAATGGAAAATCAAAATATGATGAATAGATGTTAAAACAGATTTAATTATTTTATCCTTATCAGTAGGAATTACAATCAACAGATTTCATCATCTTGGTATTTTAATATAATATAACTCGAACAATTTATGTTCAAAAAAAAAGTGATACATCCCAGGTACCTTTGGACAAAGGTTTGGCGTGATACCTTGTTTACATGTTCTTTATGTTTGAAACCTTTATAATGGATGGACCAAATATATGGATGTTAATTGTAAATTCGAAAAATATTTTAATTCTTATGTTAGATACCCCTCGATCAATAATAATTAATTAGTTAATTAATTTAACTAATGTTCTTTATCTTTTATGAATTAAGTTTGCAAGGATTTTTTTTTTTTTTTTTTTTGGTCGTTTGTAATATAATTGAAAGTAATAGATTTACAACAAACTAAGAATAAGTGCATTAAAGTTAATAACGCTTAAATATTCTGAATTTCTTGTGATGTTGCATTAATATGTTTATTATGATCCTTTATGAATATTCGCTATGAAACCATTTCCCTTCCCCTCCATATCTTTCCATCTCTTTAGTAACACTTCTAACACTAGTTGCAGTTCTTGAAGGGCTTCGCATAAAATCATCTAAATCATCGTCTTCTTCCTCTGACTCTTCCTCTTCGGATTCTTCACCTTTTAATTTTTTTATTTCCCGTTTTAAATCTTTGATTTGTGTATTCATCTCATCAACTTGTAATTGAAAACCCTTTTGCATATTAAGGACGAGATGATAAAGATCATCCATTGTAAGTTCGGGAGTTGTATGAACGTCGGAAGCATTATCTGTCTCTTGATCAAATTCTGAATCTAAATATTCGGCAGGTAATTGATGAGATATTGGGGAAGATGGAGCCAGAGAAGGAAGTGTGATTGGTAAACGTTGTGGAGGTTCGGGAAGAGGAGAAGAATCAACATTCCTGGTTTCATCCTCTTTTGCATGGGATTTTTTAAACGACTTAAATTTTGGTCCTAGTCGAGAAGTTAAAGACTTCCCAATAGTGAAATAATTATTTTTACGCTTTTGATGAGTTGGAGTAGGCGCTGAAGGTCGAAATGGCATTTGAGACGGAGGTTTCTCATCTATGTATATTACTTGAGACCTATTCGGTATCGATGGAAGTTTTTTGGCTCTAGAGGGAGGTGGAGGTGGTATATTCGAGGAGGATATTTTGGCATCGTTGCTATTATCTTCGTCTTCATAACCGTTGTCTGTTGGAGGTGAAGGAGGGGGTGAAGGGAGTGGGTGACCGTTGCTAGGTGAAGTTGGTGAGTCAAGATCGGTATACTCTACATAATCAGTCTCTTCATAATTACCCTCCTGATATTCATTTTCCTCAAATTCACCTTCGTCTTCCGTATATTCGCCGTGATATAATGCATTCCGATTGTAAGCTCTATCGGAGTTTTCTCTCGGATACTCTTCTTCATATTCATCGTGCTCAACACGTTGTTGGTATTGGCGGGCTGTTCCCCGATGTTCTCGTGAGCTTGCCATACCTTTTTTAAAGAGCGATGGGGAAGGACACCAACAAAAGCGAATTGGCCCTTTCACTATTTATAACTTGTGAAAGGAAATGTTAAACTTTTGTTCAAAGAAGGACTAATTAGTTGGTAGTCAAATAATAGAAAACTAAAAAAAGAGACATGTGAATCTATATAAATATTGTATTATTATTATTATTATTATTATTTTTAGGAAGGCCGATATTATTTATTTGACAAAAATTCTCTGGATATGAATACGACGATTATTTGTTTTACAGGCTCAGCCTTGAAGGAAAAAAAAAAAAAAAAAAAAAAAAAAAAAATCAAAAAAAGACTGGGAATGTAAAGATTTTTTTTTTTTGTCTATTTTTAATAAATAAGTCGACAACTTTTTTTTTTTTTAAATTTTTATTTTTTTTTTATTCTAACAATTTTACACTTTTTTTTTTTTATGTCTGAGCAATGGTAATATAGGTAATGCAATAATTTTATGGACACATGCAACCTGGAGATAGCATATTTACAAGCATGATCTTTATTTGGTATAAATTATTATACCATTCGTGATATCTTTTTATTACCCAAAAGATTTCAAAGTTCATGATTTATAGTTGTTCAAATGGTTTTTTTGTCAATTAACGTAATTTGGGCGTTATTGAATTTGTTACACTATAATACTATAATGACTGTCATTCTTCTGTTGTTATACTTATTGTCATCAATATTTATATTAAATTTGTAGTACAACCGGTTATCAACGGGGATGCTGCGCCAGCATAATGGTTAGAACGACTTTTTTAGATTAGACAATCTAATAGTTTAATTTGAACATGATTCGGCATATTTGAATTTATCCGAACGATCATTCATATATAGGTTAAATCGCAAAATATTTGACAGGTAATTTTCCCCGTTTTTTTTTTTTTTTTTTTTTTTTGATTATGATTATGATTATGAAAACCTTTGTAAATTTCATAAAATGTATGAAATGTTTATTTAATAATGACATCAAATAAACTAAATTGTTTATTTACTATTTATTAATTTGATACATTATATTTATTGTTATGATGTACTAAATGTATTAATTGTACTAAACTTATATTTTCACCAATCCTAAACAAAAAATTTAAATTATCTGTTATACTGTTATTTGTCTAATATTTTAATCATTAATTATATATATATTTTTAAATTAAAATAATAATATCAATTTTATATTTTATATTTATCAATATTTATTGAATTTTTACGATGTAAAGGTAATATTTTTAATCTTATACATGCAATTTTATAATAAATATAAAACGTCTAATATTTCACTATTCATAATCTCGGACACTATTGTTAAATATAATTCACTTTGAAACAGTACACAAAATTGATATATCGGATCTCTGACGTTTCTTTTTATTATATTAATCACTTCATATTATAAAAGATCGACCTTCGGATTTAAATCCAGTTCAAAAAAATTTAAAACCAGATACAAAATAAAAACCGGATTTATTTTAAATTATATATATGATCATAAATATGGCAAGTACAAGAATGGTGTTACATTTAATATTTCACTCCGAGAAACTCTGATTTTCACTCTTAAATTGACTTTGCTAAATCTGATTAGTCGAATCGCAAATCGTTTAAAATATATGTTTGGATTTGAAACTCATTTTAGAAGAGAGATAGCCCACATAATTTACATCTCACAATCCTTTCCTATATTTTGCATACATACACCTTAATTCTTTCTCTTTCTCCCTTGCTTTCGCTATTTTTAATTTTTCATTTATTTCATATTTTTCAATTATTATTTTTCGTAATGTTAATTAATTATTGATTAGCGTTTAGAAAATTGAATTGCGAAGTGTAGAGGTAATACTATTAATTAATTTTATTGAATAATATTTACATCATAATTATTTAATTGCTAATTAATAATTGTTTAAATACAATAATAAACGAAAATCAAAAAAATTTATTGGATCTTCAGTTTTTTTTTGTGTGACGATTGATTATAAAAAAAAAAAAATATTTATTTTATAAATTACTTGTAACACTGCTAACATATATTTGAATTAAACACTGCGATTATGAAATAAATCCGATTCCCAATCTCCTAATATGTATTTTTATGTTTCTTAGTCATAATTAATGATACCACAACATTATTCTTTTAACATAATTAAAATAAAATACTAGTAAAGTATTATAGCTTTTATGCATTTAATAATGTGGCTAAACGAATGATTAATTCCAATGAAAAAATAATTCACAATTAATAAACGGGTTCGTACTAAATTTTCGTATATATGCATATCGAATGAGCTTTGCTTTATCATTTTCAAAGTTACCTTGTTATTTAAACACGTTAGAAACTTCGTAGCAACAAATTCAGCAAAAATCTCAATTTACAATGAAATATATATCAGTTTAAAGTCTTTGTAAGTCTATGTACGTTATTGTTTCTTGCATTAATTTGATTTTAAATAATTTTACGACTTTCACTATAATATTGGAAAAAAAAAAATGAATATTCAGTTGAAATAAGTTTTTATATGCTCGCTGATCTTAAGTATTAATACTTATCATGCCACCTTATGTACCACGTGATAACTTGTGATGCATTCCGTAGATTAAATATATTTTATTAATTGTTAAACTTAATATAATAGACTTTATTTATGATTAAGGTAAAAGTATATAATAAAGGGCATCAATCCATTAAGCAAAAATAAGAATTCAATATAAACGTTGTCTAAACAGTTCGCATTCAATATCAATACTATCTTAATCGTTTCTATAGTTCCTTGAAGGAACGAATCTTGACCTTTTTATACAATTACTTTTATTATGAATATACTATATTAAATTATCTTTGATATCCATGATTAAGAACGCGGGTGATAAATGCATTGAGTAATATCTGTGAATATTATGCATGCATAAATCGATCGCTCGACAGAAAATCCCAGAATTAACATTTCTGCAGGTCGGTCACAGTGGAATTATAATAATGTAATTGTTTCTATTTCTTGTAATATTTTTTTTTCCCACCATATTATTAAATTTTTTCTTAACAAATATAGAATGATACTTGGACAATAGATTATACTGTATATATTTGAAGCAATTGAATGAGGTAAGCTATATACATGTATATATACCTTTTCTTCCAAATAATTTAATTCTGAATGATGGTGTGAAGTACAAACCGTATTTTGTTAAAATCAATTAATCAAAAAAATTTTAACACTCGCATTTTAATGTCACGTGAACTTGTTGGATGAGATTATTTTGTCGCCTATCTCATTTAGTTTTTAACATTAATCGTGCTATCTTTTGAACAATCTATCTCAATTTATACTTTATTAATAATAACTGAATACAATGATTGGCTAAACTTATGGAAAGGATGAATAATATTTTTTAAACAATAATTGTTCTTTAAAAATAAATGTAAATTCTTTAAACAAATATTTATCACTATGAATTTAAAACTCAGTCATGTAATTCTTGATAATAAACAAAATAATCTTTATCGCATCGATCGTCTGTAAAACAAAATAAAATAACGTCTGTTATAAGAAAATTACGTTAAGACGTGAATATTTTACGCTAAATTTTTTTTCAGAAGATATATGCTTCGTTGGAATATTATTGAAATTAAAAAAGTCAACCAAAAATATAAATTTCTATATAAGAATCCTTGATGAGCTAAAAGTTATCAGAATAAAGCAAATTTAAAATACTAAAATATACGAATATTTTTTTTTTATCACGATTATTTCATCGTAGCTAATTCAGATTAATTTATTTTATCAAATATTTTCTTTAATATCCTTCACTGTTATCTTTATTACAATTAGATTATAACTTACCAAAGCAATTCGTTGACCAATTATATCAGCAAATTAGCAAATTTGAAATCTCGCGAATTTTTAGAAGTCAAAGTATAATTATAGCTATGACATCATTGTTTTTTTGTTTTCTAATTTCGACTTCAAATTTAATTTATTTAGAACATTACAAAAATAAGCCCTAAATATTGCAGGTAAAAGAATCACTTCTTTAAAATTTATTATAAACAGATCAACCTTAAGCCTTTATTAATAGCATAAAGCTAGCACAATTGATGTAAAATACGGTTCAAAAAATTTCTCATTCAAAAAATTCGAATGTAAGATTATATAAATCTAATCTAAAATATCACTATTTTGACTACTTTGGTCAATATGTACACGTTTTGAGTTATTTTTTAATGCATCTTTTTGTTTCTCAAACATACAAACAATAAGAGAAAATACAATTTTTCATTCCGCATATCCGCACGAGAAATTTCAACATTAGATTTTTCTGGAGAACTAATCCAACGAATGAAATGCCAAATAATTTCGATTGTTACAATTCCAAATAATGGTGATTCAGATTTACACGCATTTACGCTTGCCTAATAATTTCTGAGAATGTGCATTGAATGTTAGTCCATCCTAAATGCAATAAATACAAAAAATTACTTTACCTCTGATGCACTATACACTTGCATGATATTTTGGGCTACCCCCTTAGGGATATCTTCCAATTTGGCTTCGTTAACTAGCACTATAAAATCGTTGAGGTTTGCTAAATAGTCCACAGGGCCACTTTAATAAGCTTTAACAGATAATCGTAATGAATTATTTATAAATCTTCTAATGTGAACAACTGCGGCCTTCATAAAAATTGATATATATTCACAGAAGGTTGTTCATTATCATTGGTATACTTATTGAATGCTTCCAACGTATGTTTGATATAATCAATAAAGTATTTTGACCCTTCAGAAATTGGATAGTGATTTAGGAGATCATCCAAATAATTATCCTAGTAATCACTAAGCGATATATATTCCTGATGCAAACCTTTTTTGAACACATCTCTGATTTCCTATTCATTTTAAGGTTTTTTACCTATCATAATTTTGAGAAGTTTGAATCAGGATGTCTACGTTATTTTTTATGCTAAATCGAGATATAAAAAATATATATCTTTGATCTGAATTTTAAAATCGGGAAGAACGCAATTTATTATTACATACTTAGTTTTATTTACGAGGGTGTTAAAATGAAACTTGTTTTTGATGTTCACAGACATTTCAAATATAAAAAATTTTAGCCGAAATTAAAGGATAATTTTGACCAAAATTATGTATTGTTTAACTCACTTATTGTTGTTCAACCTTCCATAATTTTAAACTTTGAAAAATTGTCTTTAATACTTATTCCTATGCTTTTATGAGTTCTATGAAATCATAAACTTTTTTATTTTTTTTTATTTTATTTTTTTATACTATACATCAACTATATATCAATTATTTATAAGCATATATACAGTAGTTTTCAAAGATAACATACTATAGAAAAATTGAATTTATTTAGAACTTTTACATTTCATAGAGACTCATAAGAATATAAGGACAAGTAGTATAAATTAAAATAGAAAATCTAAAAATAATATTAGGATTATCCTTAAGAGCAACCTCATGAACTTTTTCTTAGAAATTTCATAAGGATATTAGGGATAATAAAAAAAAACTCTAGCTAAAATCAAAATACTTAAGTATTAAAGTTATGTAAAAATAATTATTTTAAAATGTATACAGTATTAAAGAAATCTAAAAAATATTTATTAAGATGACATAATACTAAATTGTAAATTAAATTATAATAACTAAATATGTAAATAAAAGTTAAAAGAATAAGTTAATAAATTGAAAGATAAAAATGCGAAATTTAAAATATAATTAGTAGTTAAAATATTGATAGTATCAATTTATTTTAATACTAATCAATTTATAATTAATTATATTTTATCATAATTTTGCAAACAAATTTATTATGCTACTTTATATTAAAAATATTTTATTCAATACAATGTATAAAATTTAAACCAAAAATTATATGCACAATTTGTATTAAAAATAGAAAATTAATGCATATACAGTCATTTCCCTTTATGGTCATACCCTTAGAACTAAAAATAAAAAGTGTGATTATAATAAAAGTTACTATATAAGGTTATTTTATATATTGTTAATAAGTGTTAGTTCTGAAAGAATATAAGCCATTTATGACTAAATAATATAATTATATTATTTAGTCATAAATGACTTGGATTAGATTATTTGGTAATAAAATAATCTAAATATAACTAAATAATCTAAATATGACCAATAATCTAAATATGACTAAATAATCTAATTATAACTAAATAATCTAAAGTTAATAATCTAATTATGATTAAATAATCTAATTAAATAACCTACAGTAGCGGTCATAAGTATCCGACCGCCCGAAATCGTCCAAAATTATTATATAATTACCCCTTAAATTTTCCAGAAATATAATATAACACAATACATGATCACCTGTAA